>APFE030136267.1:31971-75417 GCA_000404065.3 Pinus taeda
GGGTAGCCGCTGAAGGATCTGGGAAAAGTTGTCCATCATCATGTTCCTTTGTCGCTCGAGGGCTTCTTCGAGCAAGATTTTGATAGGATCTCCTGCCCCCTCGTCTTTCTTTTCATCCATCATTGGAGGCCGTCGGGATTTGTGAGGTTGGTCTTGCAAAGGTTCGACCAGTTCAAGCCCTAACTCCTTATATCCTGACCTCGTTGGGGACAGGCTAAGAAAAACAGAGAAAAAAAGCAGACCGCTCTGATACCACTGATCCGGATTTAAACAAGAACGTAAAAAATTACAGAAATAACCATAAACACATAGATGCAGCGGAAATAATACTTCATTTCATTAATGTAAAATACTAAAATATGCTTACAAACCGAAATGGAAATAAACTAGCTAGGGCGATGGTAGCTTATCTCTGAGAAGAGATGTGGCGGCTACATGTCTCTGAACTGCCTTACAATGAGGCTCAAGGGCCTTTTTATTATTGAACAATAATAGAAAACCCTAAAAAACCAAAACCCTAACCCGAGGAGATGTAACACCAAGAGTTTATGGGCCCCGTTGGGGTGAGTTGGACAGCCAACTTCCTGGGGTCGTGACTTGGTCATATTATCTCCGTTTGACGCGCATGGTAACCCATTGGAAAGATCTCTCTAAGGACTACAATAGAAAATATGATTGTAGATACTAAATCGCTGGCGGTATATTTCCAAAAAAACGTCATTTAGGGCCTCAAAACAACTCCGGAAGTTTAGGACCCGAAAAACTGATAAAATTAGTAAATTGTGTTACAATTAAGGAAACTGAAAAACTGAAAGAAGCAATGGTGGGGGTCCAAGTGGAATTGGTGGGTGGCCACCAATATCCATCTGGATCACCTTTGGAGCTAAAAGCTCCTTTTCTAGTGGGATTTGCAGCTCCCTCTCAAGAGAGCATCTCATTGCTTTCTCCTCACCAAACTTTACATCTGTTCGTACAACTTTCAATTTGAGGGAATGTAAGTACACCTGATAATTGTGTGGAGTTACTGTGTAACCCATTAAAAATATTAACTTTGTTGTCGACTCAAGTTTCTTCCTCGAATCTTTGAAGACATGGCATTAAAGAGAGGCTCCAAAAATTCTGAAATAAGAAACATCTGGCTTTCTCCTTGAGAAATCCTCCTCTAATGTAATCATACCAAGAATCTGATGAGAACTCCAGTTCCATAAGTACATTGTTTTGTTACATGCCTCTGTTAATTTTTCCTAGGGCTATATTATTCTTTGCTTTGATAATTGCATTTCTTCATTTACACATTAAATTCACCCCATAACATCATAGCATTATTCAAATTTGCATCATTATTCAACAACATATGCAACTATTGAGAAAAGTAAAATAACATCATCATCAATGCATCGGAACATAAAGGAACAATAGAAGAAAATCATTCACACATAGAGACATCGGGATTAGTCGGAGACTAGGGAAAAACCCACTATGCAAAAATCCCTTTCAAATTCTTCTTCTTATTATATTGTCATTGAATGATTCAGCAAAAGAGAGTACAACGATCCATCTCTTCATCCATAAAATTATCCAGCAAAAATCAACTAAACAACAACTATGAAATGAACCCAACAATGCTCATACTGAAAACCTTGATTTTGAAGTCTATAATGAATTGTCATTGTCTGCAGTCAACTACCTAACACTACGGTCAACGAGCGATAACTTCTGATAAATGAAAAACCAACGTTTAGGTCTCATTCGAATGGAGGAGGAGTCATGCATGTGATTGAAAAGTTCCATTCACTCCCTTGAGCTTGTAAGCCAATGATTGTGGTCGAATTCAACCTTTGGAGAGCTTGCAACTGTGATTTTGAAACCTCATATGTCAGTCGTATATAGGATGATTTGTTCGAGTGACTAAGATACTTTGGTCACATGTATGAGCTAGTTAGTGAGTGACTATGGCCGAGTTCTTCCTGTGTCATGCCTGCAACTGAGGCCCAAAACCCTAAAACAGAGATGTGAGCTTTGGACCCTACAATTTCATCCTCAAGCAAACCCATTCCTCCGCGGATGTGCCTCAGACATGTGTGAGCCAAAATCAAGAAAGAAGAGTGTCTCATGATGATGTTCAAATGAGGTAAAGGTCACTTGTATTTATAACCTTCTAAGGGTGTCCAATTTTCTTTAGGGCCGACCTAATCAAATATGCACATGTGGGCTCATAATTCAAAAATTGACTTTCCCTTGTGCAAATTAGATGATCTTTAGGTGGATTTTGGTCCTCTCAAAAACAAGAATTCAACGCAATCATCATCTCCAAAAAATGAAATGTTCAAAGTGGAATTTGACCGTAGTTTCCTATTTTAAAACGCTCTCTCAACTAGGGATAATTCCACCTGCAACATGTCATTTGTATCCTGTCAAAAAATCATATCCAAACTCAAGTATCTCATCATCATGTATCGTCATTGATCATCTCGATTCATCTCTTTATTATTCCTACTTATCTCTTGATTGCCCCTACTCATATGTTGAACGTTCTCGAATCTACAAGAAGAAGAATTTGACATCAGAGGGGAGCCTAAGCTACCACCCTCTATTCATCGCGGAGCCACTACTACCACCCAGAATCTCTACCAGAAGGGAGCCTAATGCTACCACCTAGGAAACATCAGGAGGGAGCCATTTCTATGACTCACATCACTATCAAAGATAATTTCATCAGAGAGCACATCTCAACCTAGAACCACATTGGGGAGCACATATCAACCCGGAATTTCATGGGGGAGCTAACATCTACGACCCCATATCAAGAAATAGGTGATATAAGGGAGTACATATCAACCCATTTCATTGCCTACCGATCATCCCATCAATGACCCTCAAGAGTCATGTGTTAGAACACCTGTGTCATAATCCGAGCCTGGGCGAGATACCCAAGTTACCAAAAGGTAAGGATCACATGCCCTCAAGCCTCCTGAACCCGTTGGCCAGATGGGGTGGAACAATCCCAACAAGCCCGATTTGTGGGTATGATGTCAACTGGGGTATGCTTTGCAAAGACCAAGATAGGGGAGACACATCTCCAACTCTATGGGTAATAGATAGGGATGATACCCTATTGTCCAGAGATCCCTCAACCATAGGAGCCCTCCATCTCAATTCCACACCCTGGGATCTCAAACGGGGGGGAGAGGTTGCTCAGTGTCCTCTATCAGTGATTCTCTCTATAGACCAACAACATATCATCGTGCTCATATATGGTAATCATCATGTTTCAATAGAAATTGTCTCATGTTCATACAAGACATCAAATCAAATATCATATTAGAAAAAAATATACATATCACAAAAAGGATATCATAGTCATCCTCCCTCTCGAGGAGGTTCCAACCACAAGCCTAAGCTTGTTTCGTACATCAACATTGTCTCAATGAAGGTATCTCATTCCTAGCTATATACGAGATTCTCTACAAGCGATTCCCACTCTTTGTCATCATAATGTATCCATGTCATATCCAGAACCTTCTCAAACATCTCTCGAAAAATCTTCTCCTGCCTCATAGCTGGTCATGCTAGCAACCATCCAAACCAACCTCGGTCATGCTTAAAGCTATAGACTTCTCATTCAAAACATCATGGCATATCTCTTGCTAAGGTAGCACTCAAATGTGTTCATCTTGGCAATAACAATCCCAATCATCATTAGCACATCCATGTAGTCACATATCATAGGAAGAATGTCAAAGATAGATCATCCCATATCATAAGAGGTTCAAAACCTGTCAAGAGTAGATCATATATATAAATATATATAATAAATATATATATATATATAAAAGAAAATACCTTGGACCACTTTTGAAGTAGAGGTTTGGATCGACAAATCTTCTTGGCTTCACCGTGTAACTGTTAATGCGGACATACCCGTCTCGGGGAGCTTGCTTCATACAATTTTTTTTGCAAACATAACACTTTACCAAACCAATATGCTCAACCTTACAGAATTCAATAGTGTGCAATCAAATCAACTAATTCAACTTATCAAAGTTTATATGCCAAATCAGAACTAATATCAAAATCATCAATATCACTGTAAAAAATTCTTTAGACTAGGTGACAGGTAGATCTCTCATCCAAATATCAATTTATGACTCTATCTATTATCATGCCAAAAAGTTATCATCAAGAAATATCAAACCAAACTTCATCAAGTCATCCTCATGATCATAATATAAGTCATTAGATGAAAATGCATACACCAAGAATAAATCATGCAGGTTTTGTCAATTTAATGTGAGATTACTTAATATTGAATCACAATTGTTTGTACTTCAACCATTATGTCAAAGCTAATGATGTCAACACAACATACCAATATAAGTCATTGAAAGTCACTATGCTATCATGGAAAATCATCAATCATCAAATCAAACCATTAGTCGTTAGGTCAAAACCCAAACTTGCTATTCAGCATCAAGTCAAAGTTATAAATCAAGCATCATGTCAAAACTTCAAACACTACTTATCTATATCAATCATCCAAATCTAGTCATATCCTTGAAACTATTATCAAATACTGTCATACATAAGTCTCAATGGTAAAATCATAATGACATATTGATATGCATATTTTGGTTACCTGCAAACACAAGTTTAGTCAACATATTCAAATTATAGAAAGTCAAACATTCAAACTTCCCTTCTCATAGAACTTTATGTTGTTTGCTCCATGTCTGTAGGTGTAGTGGCCAATCTAGGGTGCTAGATTAGACTAGATTTATTATCAACCAAGGGAGGTAAACTTAGAGGCACGTGTCTAAAGTCTATAGACATAAAGGATTCCTAACTAAGTGTTTGTTGTGACAGGCTACAACACTCCTTTACAGGAGGTTAAAATATGTTCCCTCTCACCTTAACACTCAGATCACCTAATTTATCTAACTGTCCTAAAGGTACAGCGTATTGCTAGACTGAGATTTTAATCCTCTTACAAGGATGTTATGCACAAAAGCTCTATCTAGTTAACACTTAAGCATTCATGAAAAATCAAAAGCACACTAAATTTTAAATGCATGAAAACAGAGTCTATGGAGATGCTTTAAAATCTAACGATGGATCAAATCTCTTACAAGATATGGTTCAATGATCTAACAATCAAATCTTTTAAGCTATCACCATAAATACCATTTGCAAGAATTTCCAATCGAATCGATAAAATCATAAGCATGGAAATAACACTAAACACTATGCACACTACTCAAATTCAAAAACGCTATGTAAATGAAATTAACAGTATACCAATCCGCGTAGGGCCCGTCCACGCTTCAATGGCACACTGAAGTAACCTCAAGCAACGAGAGTATTAACGCATAAACATTGTTGGATTAACACGGTCACTGTAATTAAGTTCTGAAGATTGCAATCACATACAAGAGTTTGTATTCTCAAACAATACACAGAGATAATAATCGTAACTGTAATAATCCTCGAAACAAAACAATACGCAGTCTTTATCTGCATGTCCCTATCTAAATCGAAGGTACATTCATTAAGAAAATGTTTCTGCTTTTACAAAGGAGTGATTTTTGGTCTTTTCTAATCCAAACCGATTTCCAAAAACAAAACGAAACCAGTTTGGGAAACCATGGCTTTTTGCTACCTTTGTAACCAAAAGGTTGGGGTTTGACCAGCGTTGACCGCATAACCAGGAGCTTTTGATTTGCTGTTGAATCGATTTTTCACCATGCATGTACATTCTAGATCTCGTTCCTATCCATTGCTCTGGCTTGCCTGTCATGCCACGTGTCAGATGATAAACCATTTACAGGATGTCATGACTTCCTGTAATCTTTTTGTTGAAAATTCCTAATTTCTAACATAAAAATTCATAAATTAACTTTAATGTAAACTAACAACTATAATCCTATTAATTAATCAATTTCGATGGATATGAGGGGTCTATGGAGGAAAAAGATAGACAAATGATGGTGCTTCTAGAAGAAAAAGAATGCAATGAAATGGTACCAACAGTAGGATTATAAAGGTGAACTTCTGATTTCATGCAAAAAACTTCACGTTTGTGTCCTCCAAGCATAACCACAGCCATAAGCCTTCTTCTGTGTGGTACAGTCACACCCTTGAGCTTACTTTCGTGCTACTGAGAGGCTACAGTTGCACTTGTAAGCTTGCTTCTGTGCGACTAAGGCTTGGAGTAATGGAAATCTCTCTCTCTTAGATTAGAACTTTGATGCATATCAACAATATCAGATATTTTACTATTCATATCCATAAATCATACTTCAACAGTAAATAATATACATATAATACAAATTATAATAGGAGTAAGGATCTTATGGAAAGATTATCCCTCTAAATGGGAAGCCACTTCAGTCATATTCATTCATGTCATCAACCTATCTATAATATTGTCATTTATCAACATATCTGTTAGATCATAAAGTTAGACTATATCATATATTCATCATGGTCATATATTTTAGCTTCAACTACTTCATTATCATGACATCAATATTTAATCAATGGTTAGTGTCAAATAGCTAATAGGAATATATTTCAAGAATCATGATCACAACAGTACTTCTTTGTCACATAACTCAATCCACCAAGTCAGGGCATTCAATTTTACCATATGCTATAATTACTAAGCACATGAAAAAAAGGATCCTAAATATCAATCGTGGCTACCATGCTTTTCACAAACAATATAAATAGTAGCAAGTTACCATCTATTAGAAACAAGGTGCCAGCCTTCTTTATGGGATCAAGCTATCCAAAATGATAGATGTTAGCAAAACATCAAGTATACCATTATACCAAAAATCAATATTAAGTAGCTTCATAGAATCAAGAAGTTCATCATGTCTAAAAGATAAGATACTTGTTCAATACCAAGTGCATCATTTCATCATAGGTATCATGAATCAAACTTCCATATGCATGAGCCATATACTCATCATGTCTTAGGGCTTGCCTTGCCATCAATATCGCAGCTGAAACATAACATTGAAACAACATCATACATACCTTGAAGTGTTTATATCATTGTGCACCCTCTTATTTCACATTGGCAACTGGAGCACCTTGTCACATTTTCATCAAGTTCCTCTTTACCTTTTCCAATGCTAATTCTTTTGTTCCTGCATTGGACATGATCCTCAATAAGGATCCACTTATCACAACTCATCAAGAGGTCATTCAAATACTCAAATATACATGCAGGAAGTATAAGTAAAAACAATAATCAAATCAATAAGTCTAAACAAAATTAAAGACATAAAGGAGCACCATAAATCGGAAAGTACTTATATTCAATGAGAGGTGATCATTTCCTCTTGAACTAGCCTTCAAGATCCATTGTTGTCCACAATCCACTTGTTTCCTTCAATATATATTCATCAACTTCATCAGCCACCAAGCCTAATATAAACTATCCCATCTATCTCTTCATCAAATTTGTCACAAGTGCTTGAGTATATTTCTAGATTTTGTATCTCATAAATTGAGGTTTCTCTCAAACTCTAACCTCATAATATCCACCAAATGCTAATAACCAAATTGCCTAGGATTTCCTTCAAACCCAAGAATTGTTTTAGGTCTCCTCCAGCCTCTCTTGCTTCCATCGATGGTTTCATAAGAGGGGTGATCTTCAATGACTTTTCTTCAACCCAGCACTGATACCATGTTAATTTTTCTTAGGGCTATATTGTTCTTTTCTTTGATAATTGTGTTTCTTCATTTACACATTAAATTCACCCCATAACATCATAACACTATTCAGATTTGCATCATTATTCAACAACATATGCAGTTATGTAGAAAGAACAATAGTATCATCATCAATGCAATGGAACATAAAGGAATAATAGAAGAAAATCTTTCACACATAGAGACACCAAGGTTGTTCCGAAGGCCAGGGAAAAACCTACTTTGGGGAAAACCCTTTCAAATTCTTCTTCTTTATTAGATTGTCATTCAATGATTCAGCAAAAGAGAGTATAATTATCCATATCTTCATCCTTACAACTATCCAACAAAAACCAACTAAACAACAACTATGAAATGAACCCGATAATGCTCATACTGAAAACCTCGATTCTAAAGCCTATAATGAACTCTCATTGTATGCATTCAACTGCCTAACACTATGGTAAACAAGCGAAAACTTCAGATAACTGAAAAACCAACATTTAGGTCTCGGTCACATGGAGGAGGAGTCATGCATGTGACAGGAATCTAGTTGGTTGGAATCTAGTTTGGTTTGATATTTCTTTCCTTTTCCCTTCTTTCCCTTTCCAACCAATGCAAAATTTTATTCATCCTCTCCTTTGGATGAAGTTGCATCTATGGTATTTCGCTTGATTTCTTCTTGTACCAAATCAAACCATAATTGTTCCCAATTTGGTAATTTATCCCTCCTGTTCATTGAGTCCTAGTAGCTATGATAGCTTTTGGTAAGGCCTAGAAGAGCTAGGATCACCGTCATCTTCTGAAACATTCACACCAACCCCTCCAAGGTCATCCTGAACTTGTGTAAATATAGTGAGATACTGCAGAATAGTATCATTCTGCTGCATCTTAATGTTTCAAAGTTTTTCTTTGAGGGTCAGTTTCCTATGGTCACTGCTATTCTTGAATAGCTCATTCAGTTCCTTCCACATTGCGAAAGGATTTTCTTTCCCATGGATATTTGAGACAATGTGGCCTCTCGCTCCCTCTAGGGTTATTCTCCTCGCCTTGGCTACACCTTTCTTCCATTGTGTTAGGTTCTGGGCATTAGCTAATCTTGGTTTTGGAATGTCTGTCTTGACATATTCCAACAATCCATTTTCATCAAGCACTACCTCCATACGATCCTTCCAAGAAATGAAATTTGAGTTGCCTTCCAAGGCATACTCTAATCTCAGTCTGTTGAAGGTCCTTATCCCAACTTTGAAGAAATATTGCTACAATGAAGTTGCAAATTCGAACCTCCTGAGGAACAACTTTGAAATTCTTGTTCTAGTATGAATCCTACTCTCATACCAAGTAGAAATATGGTGATATAATTGCAACTAATCAAGAAATTTAATCTAAATCAAGAGACACAATTCTACTCAATTGCTCTATAGAAATTAATTCACAATTTACAACAACATGCAACAATCACATACACAAGTACACAAATTTATCTAGGGGAAATCAACTAGTAAAAACCCCTTAAGCATGCTTGCATTAATCATATTAATAGAGAATGTATTACAATTTATTGCTCGCTTTGAGTTCAACCTACAAGTGAATAACCTTTCTCTCTAATCAATGAGAAGCTCTGACCCAGACTTAGTCAATTTCTACCTCCGCTTGAGCTCTTATTTCCTTGCGCAAATCCTGAGAAAATTGGCCCCTATTCTTTAGGAATTTCCTTCAAATAGATTACTCAATTCCCAAGGTTGGATCTCTGATTGCATGCAACACCTATACACTCAATACTACTCTATAATTGATGTTACACTGCCTTGGAATCTCCACCGCAACTGGGGAACTCAAATTCTCTACATGAACTAGCTATTTTTGGTTAATTTATCAGTTAACTGCATGATCATTGAGTTAGACTATTGTCCCACTGTAGAACTGGCCTCCAACTAGTTCTATCAACAGTTAGAACTAGTTTAACTGAATACAACTGGAAATAATTGAACTGGATTGCTACAAATTAGCAATAACACATGCATAACTAAACTCCAGGCCCTCTAACTCGAATTTACTAAGCTAACTGAGTGACAAGATCCATGTCACCTTAGTTAACTTCCTTCAAGTTGTTTAGTGATGTGGAAAATTCAAATTTTCTCAATTTGACCAAGGCTAAGTCAAATTGAGACTTTCTTACTACACTTCTCAACACAACAAACTCAAACAAGAAGGTATTAGGATCCAATGGGTAACCAATAGAAGTGAAGAAGCATAGAGGGGTTGATGTCATTCTTTTTTGCTTCTTCATTAGTCTCTATTTGCATAGAATCTCCTCGCGGAAAAGGAGTCGTTGCTCCATAGGTCTTGCACCTAGATCTACCAGAAAATGATGCTACACTACTTATAAGTTTCCCCGTATCTTCTACACCATTCAACTCATATTCATGGAAATGATAAGTGGGAATTTGGCATGACTTCACGCCTCGCTTACTAGTGTGTGATTCAACCAAATAAGCTATGGAAGACCTTGCTCCAACTCTAGAGATCCTACTCTAGAGATCCTACTCTACTTGTCAATATGTATATCCTACACACATCACCAATCAAACAAGAAACGTCTCATCTCTAAATGAATACCTATTAGTGCAAAATATTGATATATCTAGAATATGTAAACAATTCAAATCTTATCATCGAGTACAAAATATAAAACTAGATTTGGGGGGGAATATAATGCAACATATCTTAACCAAATGCCATTTGTTAACATATCTTGGTGTAAGTTCAATCTCCTCAGTTACCTTCACTCTTTTTGTTTCTTGGCTCAATTGGCTATAATTGGACTCATCACAACACTACAGGGAAGTGTTTCTAGGAAATTCACTAGAATAAGGATGTTAATTGTTCCTCCCACTCCCTTTTCCTCTTGGAAGGAGCTCTTTACCTAGGTCCAAGAGAAGTTATGCTCGATGGCATGTAAATTAGGTGGATACAAGTCATGGATGGACTTGATGGCATGTGAACCAAGCAAGTACAAGTCATTCACAAATTTCATTCTCAATTATGAGTTTTTTTCCAACATATAAAGAGTTTTTGATCAAGTTCCATGCTCAATTATGATCATTTCCCAACCCATTATGAAATTTCTTCTAGTTATGAAATAATTATTATTTCATAATTATGAAATTGTGACAAAGTAATTACTTAGTTATAGAATGATTATGATAAATTAATGAATTGTGTAATTTTATACTTGTAACATCTAATAACCAAATTAGAAGAAGAAAAATTTACCAAGCTCTCTCTATTCTTTCCTTTTCTCTTACTTTTGCTCGAGTAGTTTTTGAGTATTTGCTTGATCCCTCCATAGTAAAATTGGTAAATGTCCCCATTTGACAGAATATTTAGTGTTTCCGCATTTTCTTCCGTAAATCCTCTTCATTGGAAAAGCTTCAGAAAGTCCTAATGTAGAGTGAAATTATGTGATTTTTTATAATTTAGTTGGATTATTTCTTCATATTCCTCAAGAATTCATTTTCTCCTTAGCTCATCTAAAATATATCATCTCTAATATCTCTAGCTCCACAATAGTCCTTGTATTTGCTACTACAGTTTTGTTTCATTTTATTCATATTTAGAGAAGATATTTCCTTTCAAGCTCATGAACCATCTCAGAGTTGAATCTTTCATTGTGGAGGGAAAGAGATTGAGATTTTTTCCGTTATTTGTGTAGTCATAAGTCTCACATACAGCAAAAAACTCAAACAAGAAGGTATTAGGATATTCAATGGGTAACCCATACAAGTGAAGGAGCATAGAGGGGTTGATGTTATTCTTTTTTGCTTCTCCATTAGTCTGTGTTTGTATAGAATCTCCTCATGGAAAAGGATTCATTGCTCCATAGGTCTTGCACCTATATCTATAAGAAACTGATGCTACACTACTTATAAGTTTCCCCAGATCTTATACGCCATTTAGCTCATATTCATGGAAATGATAAGTGGGATAGTTGGCATGACTTCACCCCTCGCTTACCATTGTTGGATTCAACCAAATCAGCTATGGAAGACCTTTCTCCAGCTCTAGATATCCTACTCTCCTGATAAATTTGTATGTCTTACACACATCACTAATCAAACAAGAAGCATCTCATCTCTAGATGAATAATTATTAGTGCAAAATATTGATATATCTAGAACATGTAAAGACATTCAAATCTTATCATCGAGTATAAAATATAAAACTAGATTTGGGGGGGAATATAAGGCAACATATCTTAACCATATGATATTGTTAACATATCTTGGTGTAAGGTCAATCTCCTCAGTTACCTTCACTCTTTTCTTTCTTGGCTCAATTGGTTATGATTAGACTCATCACAACACTACAAGGAGGTGTTTCTAGGAAATTCACTAGCATAAGGATGTTAATTGTCACCCCCCCTCCCCCCCTTTTTCATCTTGGAAGGAGCTCTTTATATATGTTTCTCATAGATTTGGGAGGATGAATATGGAAACCTAGGTCCAAGAGAAGTTATGCTCGATGACATGTGAATTAGGTGGATACAAGTCATGGATGGACTTGATGGCATGTGAACCAAGCAATACAAGTCATTCACAAGTTTCATGCTCAATTATGAGTTTTTTTCCAACCTATAAAGAGTTTTTTGCTCAAGTTCTATGCTCAATTATGATCATTTCCCAACTCATTATGAAATTTCTTCTTAGTTATGAAATAATTATTATTTCATAATTATGAAATTGTGACAAAGTAACTACTTCATTATGAAATGATTATGAGAAATTAATCAATTATGTAATTTCATACTTGTAACATGTAATAACTACCTAGTAATGCCTATGGTGGAAAATACAAGTATAACCCCTAATGTATGAGGTTAGAAGAGAAATTGATGGCTAAAATATGTTACAATACAATGTCTCAAGAAAGGACATAAAGAAGGAGTCGAGAACCAAGAAAAAAGTAAGGATTTGCTAAACACCCAATGCTCAATCATAGATAGGTTATCTTCGATGTGTGTATACCCATGCTTAGTATAACAGATAAGTTAACATGGTTTCCAAGTCTATACATTGTAGATCCATAACATGAAATGCTAGTACATGGCCATGAAGGAACATACTGTAGATCCATGCCATTAAAAAATAGATAATATCCACCTAAAAATACAGTGTGGATCTATGTCACAATATACATTAGTAGGACATTGGACACATAGAAGAAGACTAGCCTTGAGTGGTCCTTAAAGTACATAATATGGTACATACTCCATCAAATACTGTGAGTGGTTACATATAATAGTGATATGCTCCCAATCCCAAGGCCTCCATCCTAAAAATGATGGTGTGGATCTACATGATGTGAATAAATGAGATAATGTTAAGCATGGTAAAAACCACATAATTACCAATCAATGAAGTGTGTCATTAATAGATGCAAGGGGACTCGCTAATGATGAAAATGGACCCCAATTTACCTAACAAAATCTTCTAACATTGAAAATATAAGATGATGTTTAACACCCATGGACTTTACCAATCAGGGATCAATGAGGAAACCTATCACTAAGAACTACAATATGCAAGGTACTACCAATTTCTAAACCCCACTCCTAGATAATAAAAGAGGAGATTCATCAAAACAGAGCCTTGATGAATCATCAATTGACACAAAATAAGTTGAGATATGATGTGGATAGATGAAATCATCAAGTACAACTAACACAAGGATGGCCAACAAAAAAGGTCAATGATGATTACACATGGCCACATAAGGGTTAGACTTCCCTTGAAAATATAGTGGCTTTCAACACAAAAGTGACTTGGTAGCATTGACTAATGAGCACCACATAATATCATGCGTAAATGCAGAAGGAATTGAAGCATGTTCCATAATTACTAGCAGAGTAACCAGTCAGAGAAATAAAAAGGCTCATATGTATGATACACCTCCTAGGAAACCATAACCCATGTGTATAATAATAACAAAAACAGGTGCCATGTTTTTTTGTAAATAGACTTCAAAATATCCCAACCCTCCTCTTTTTTGTTTCTCTTTCATAGATTGACAAGGTGAAATAGAAAAAACGTATGCTCAATAGTGTCCTTTTCATTAATTTTTAATCAGATTCCAAGAAAGAGATAAAAGGATACTCGATAGGGTGTTTTTTTTTCATGAGGTTTTAATGAGCTTAGAAAAAAGGTAAAAATGTGCTCAGTGAAGTATATTCTTTGTGGTTTAACAAGCTCAAAGAAGATAAAACAGTATGTTCAGTGTCCTTCTCATTATTTTAATGAGCGATAGAAGTGGAGCAAATTAATATCGTTGCCTTTCATTATTTAACAAGCATGATAATAATGCAAAGGAAGCTCATCCAAGAGAAACAAGTGGTATAGATGTGAAACATCTAGTTCTAAGATTGTGGAACCATGTAAGTAAGATTATATAAAGAGTTTGGTAGGGGAAACCTACTCATCACAACAGTCTCTCTTGGACACCAAACAAAGTCAAATGGTGCAGATGGAAAGAGTTCAAAATTGACTATATTGGTGGTAAGTGAAGCAAGGGAAAACAACAGTGTAGCAGTAGGCAACAAACATTAGTAGCAATGAGCATCAATTATCACAAAGTAACAAAAATATTATCGATATCCTCCTTGGGATATAGTGATAATCTAATAGAAGATAAAGAAATGAGGTTCAATTCATGTCATGATAGGTCTATAAAGGGAATCACGTGCTTACAGAAAGGTTTAGCATGGACACCAAAACATCATGCATGTGTTATTCTAGGGCATTCATGAAGAGGTAGGCTCTACCACACAAGTTATAATATGCACATAAAGAAATGTTAATGTCACAACCTGGTAGGATTAAACCGAAGGCGCAATGAAGATGGTGTAGATAGTTAATAGTGCAAGGAGAGATGTAGGGAGATCCCTACACCTATATGATAAGTTAAAGAAAGTGCGACTAAGATCAAGTGGATGCCATAATAAAAACACCACCCTACCTTGTAAAACCATCCAAAAAGACTAGTCCCATGGTTAAATCACAATGCGAAAGAAATAAAACATGGACACAGTAAAAACATGACCATCTATTTTTTATTTCTTGTATTTTATATTTTTTTTTTTGGATATATGTACTACTTATGTGTGGTTCATCTTATACTTATGGATTCAAAGGATGTCATTTAAAATCCATGTGTTGTGTACATGCATGATTTTATTAATGCTCAATTATTGCAACAAATGTCAACATAACTAGAGGACAAACATATGTAAACTCATGGTCTTACCATGGGTGTGCCTGTGCCTATCACAAGAGTTGTGATTGACAAATAGAAATCAAGCACCAAAAATAATAAACATTGAAGTGAAACAACCCACATGTAAATACCAGTATAGATCCATCTTAACCATGGATCTAGCAAAAGCCGCAAGAGATCAAATCTCTGACATGAAACTTCTTTAGAGTGTAAAATCCTCTCAATAATATATATATATATATAATATATATAGTATATGATAATATATAGAGAGGAGAGAGAGAGAGAGAAGCCTTGTATTTTTTGCATTTTGAAAAGTATAAATGGATCAAAATTTACTTGGCATAAAATAGTAAGACTGCTAAAAATTTTAATTATAGAAAAAAATATATTGGTTGTTTTTCAATTGCTAGTCCTTTTTAACTTTTAACTACTTTATTTCTCTATAAATTTGATATAATATTACGGTGTTTCATACGGACATTGAAATTCTTTATTTATGGTTGAAAGTGATAGTGAAATATTTTTACTTCTCCTTCATATGGACACTAAGAGTGAGATTATTGATACTTTATTATACTTTTAATTAAACAAACCAAATACATATATTCTTTTTTGCTTTTTTATTATATATTTTATTTATGGTTGAGAGCGAGTGAAGTATTTTTACCACTTATCTTTAGTATGGCCACTTAGAGTGAGATTATTGATGTTTTTATAATATTTTTAATTAAACAAACCAAACACGTAATATTCATTTTTGTTTTTTATTAATCTTAACATTTTTTATTTAAATAAATTTTTTTTTATTTTATTTTAAAAATGATGGACGGACATACTTACACATCTCTCTCATACTTCTAATTACTTTACATGAAATTACACCAGCATAGATCCATGTTATGGAATCTAACATGAGCCCAAAGGGATCAATTTTTTTTAGAGTGCAAAAAACAATGTGTAATATTTTATTGTTTAAATTGTATTTTTGAATGTTATAGAGATCACATAACATATGCACTGAGTCACTGCACATTAAACTGGTTTTTTTGCTACTAATATATTTTTAAGTATAAGTCAATATGCAACTTGAGTCGGCCTAATGGTTAAGAGCATGTCTTTCCTCCTAAGACATTGCACATTAAACTAGTTTTTTTGTTATTAATATATTTTTAAGTTTAAGTCAATATGCAACTTGAGTCGGCCTAATGGTTAAGAGCATGTCTTTCCTCCTAAGAGGTCACAAATTCAAAACTAGAGGGGGGTAGAGTATGTATGTCTTTGTAAAATTAGATAATAATAATATCCACGAGACTAAAAATAGCCTATGGGACTATTAGTTCCCTACTTTTCGTCTTTTGCAATTCAATCCTTTTCTTGTTCAAATTGACGATGAGCTGGCCCAACTTTCCAACAATCCCCTCGGTGAAAAGACAATGCCAAGTTGGTGACAAGACAATGCCAAGAAACTGATGCTAGCATATTCCCATAACTTTCTATGATGTCTTTGAATGCATCATATTCCAAAATGAAATGTTGGCCCAACTTTCCAACAATCCCCTCGATGAAAAGACAATGCCAAGTTGGTGACAAGACAATGCCAAGAAACTGATGCTAGCATATTCCCATAACTTTCTATGATGTCTTTGAATGCATTATATTCCAAAATGAAATGTTTTTCTGATTCCACTGCCCCATCAATCCTTTTCTTGTTCAAATTGACGATGAGATGGCCCAACTTTCCAACAATCCCCTCGGTGAAAAGACAATGCCAAGTTGGTGACAAGACAATGCCAAGAAACTGATGCTAGCATATTCCCATAACTTTCTATGATGTCTTTGAATGCATCATATTCCAAAATGAAATGTTTTTCTGATTCCACTGCCCCAGACGTGCAAAATGTATAGACTAGTTGTCTTCCCAAGCTTCTTTAGGCCTTTTCCACCGAAGTTGATGCAAGTTGGTTACTTTTCGTCTTTTGCAATTCAATCCTTTTCTTGTTCAAATTGATGATGAGCTGGCCCAACTTTCCAACACAAGTTCAAAACTAGAGGGAGGTAGAGTATGTATGTCTTTGTAAAATTAGATAATAATAATATCCACCAGACTAAAAATAGCCTATGGGACTATTAGTTCCCTACTTTTCGTCTTTTGCAATTCAATCCTTTTCTTGTTCAAATTGATGATGAGCTGGCCCAACTTTCCAACAATCCCCTCGGTGAAAAGACAATGCCAAGTTGGTGACAAGACAATGCCAAGAAACTGATGCTAGCATATTCCCATAACTTTCTATGATGTCTTTGAATGCATCACATTCCAAAATGAAATGTTTTTCTGATTCCACTGCCCCAGACGTGCAAAATGTATAGACTAGTTGTCTTCCCAAGCTTCTTTAGGCCTTTTCCACCGAAGTTGATGCAAGTTGGTTACTTTTCGTCTTTTGCAATTCAATCCTTTTCTTGTTCAAATTAATGATGAGTTGGCCCAACTTTCCAACAATCCCCTCGGTGAAAAGACAATGCCAAGTTGGTGAAAATACAATGCTGAGTTGGTGAAAAGACAATGCCAAGAAACTGATGCTAGCATATTCCCATAACTTTCTATGATGTCTTTAAATGCATCACATTCCAAAATGAAATATTTTTCCGATTCCACTGCCCCAGACATGCAAAATGTATAGACTCGTTGTCTTCCCAAGCTTCTTTAGGCCTTTTCCACCGAAGTTGATGCAAGTTGGTTCTTTCTACCCAACTCTTTTCCCCATACACGTTTATGAAATTTATCCATAACAAAATTCTTTAGCTTCTCCATAACAAAATTCTTTAGCTCATTTCTATTTGTGGGACAGGCATTGAGGTAGATATTCCATTTTTGGATCCAAATGTAGTTTTGTTTCATCCATGTTTTCTTTATTTCACTCATGCCTTCATTGAAGATAACATTAGGCCATCTACCTACTCCCATTTTCTCAATTCTTTTTAGATATCTTATGAGCACACCATAGTAATTGCTTCGATCGGAGTTGCTCCTATTTCACTCAACATTATCTGATAAGATATCAAATTTTTTTATTTTGAACTTGTTCATGATCAAGATTTTTTGGATTTTCTCAATTTGTTTCCATTTTGAGACGGGGGTGCTGCGAGCCCACAATTCACACCCATATAGCATCACTGGACAAACTAGGAATCCAAAAAGCACTTTAGTCATTTTCCAATCCCATAACTCTGCTTCTCTACATTTGTTTTAAAGAGCATATAATGCTTTCCACCCTCCTAAAGTTCTCTTCTTTCTGCAGTCCTCCCAATTAAGTTTGTTGTTGAAATCAATCTCGAGGTACTTGTACTCATTTACTTCTTCAAGAATGTTGCCTTCAAAGAAGAATGTATGTTGGTTCTGCTTCCTTTTAATAGAGGAAATCATTATTTTGGTCTTGCTAGTATTGACTTGCATCCCCACTGCTCTACAAAAATGCTCAAGGGCATATAGGTGCATTTGCAATCCATCATTGCATATAAAAGAAGTTTTTTCACAAACTCCCCCAACCGAACACCATCTCCACCTTGCAGATTTAGCCACTCTTCTAGTTTATCAATATATAAACCAAAAAGAGTAGGAGATAGAGGGCAACCTTGCTTGACTCCAATGTCACTTCTAAAGCTTTTTGAAATACCTGCTGAGGTTCTAATTTTGACTTTCACCTCTTCATAAAGTCTATGGACAACGACTCTATAATGCAAAGGAATTTCAAGTTCCTCCATTCTACGCCACAACTTATCTCTAGGGACTGTGTCAAATTCCTTTTTGAAGTCAACAAAGCAGCAAAACTTCTTTGTCCTCCCAAACCTTTTCAATAATGTGTCTCAACGTGATACCATGATCCACTGTAGAATGCTTCGGCCTAAAGCCCACTTGTCCTCTTGCCCTCTTTTCTTTTACTCTTCCCATTTACTGATTTTATTTTCTACCATGTTGCGGAAAATCTTTACAAACAAAGGATTGATCATAATGGTTTTATAGTTGGAAGGATTATTAATGTCTCCACTTTTAAAAAGGGGTAATGATAGGCTAGTTGTCTAGTCCCTTGGGAATCCTTCCTGAATGATGTTGTTGAATATTTCCATGATGTGCGGTGAAGAGTGTTCATTCCCCATTTTAGATACTCTGCTTGAAGCTCAACCAATTCCTTTGCCTTTCGTGTTTTCAACTTTTTAATTCCAATCTCCACCTCCTGTAACACGAAGAGCTTTGTGCAAATGCAGGAAGATTCACCTAGGGATGCTGGGGTTAACCGTAATCGCACTCCGATAGCGGAAGAAGACGAGGTTGTGGCTTGTGGCCTTGTTCAGTATGACTTTGGCATTCTGCACCTGATCAATCAGTCCGAGGAAGGCGCAACTGGTGACGATGAGGCTTCTCGGCCAGCAGCTCCGGAAATGCAAGAAGCTAAGGGCTCTGACCCATAGACCTCAGGCGTGTAAGCTCCTCTTTTGTTGGGTCGCTGCCTCCGCTCTAGCTTTTTGGCACTTCTCTCCTCTCAAATGCTGGCTTTTCTCTCCTTTTCTGATATGCTTACTGTACTGCTGAGGTCTTCCTCAGCCCATATTAGTTTTTTTGCTGTAACTTACGGTAATCACCCGTTCTAGTGACTGGTCGAAGAATTTTTGTGGTTGGCTTCCTCTGCTTGGCATCTCTTGCAAGCAAGAAGTATTTTTGTAATGGCTTCACTCTCTCTGCTGACCTGAGCAAGCTTCTCTCTCACAGGCTCAACGGTCTTTCTCTGTTCAAAGGTTTTTTTGCTGAGGGCTGGGAAACTGGCCCTCTGAGGCTAAGACCTCACTGTAAATATTTTTACCTCTTATTTTAATAGAATTAGCGCTTATTCAAAAAAAAAAAAAAAAACATGAAGAGCTTTGTAGTTGTGTTGATCCTGGAGGGAGGTTGTGCCTCTGATTCTTTCTCATAGAGTTGCTTTGCATATTCAAATCATTGATTTGCTGTAATATTATTTTCGATTTGCTTCTTCCTTGGTTGAAGTTCTTGGGAGAAAAGCTTTGGGTTATTCTTGCTTAGATATATTAGCTCTTCTCCCCTTGTTTGCATGAACTCGTCTTTTTTCCTTTTTAGTATCTACATATATAACTTTACATTCATATTCTCCTTGCCAATTTGCATTCCTCATCAAACCAAGCATTTAGAGGAAAATAATTTGATTTTGATTTCCTATTTTTTGCTCTTTTTCACTTCTCAAGTGCACTTTGAATTATTCTCAAGGTTTACATCTTATTCACATATTATTTTTTTTACACATGAAATTATATTAGGTCATATGGACAAGTAATTAAATATGCATAGCATATTTTTTTTCTTTTTTATTATAGCCGACATAGCCTTTCTATTTAGAGAATATATTATTTTTATTTTAAGAGCCACGGACATACTACACATTGCATCCAAGCGTTGTAGATAAATTATATTAGATCATATGGAAAAGTAAGTAAATATGCATAGCATATTTTTGTTTTCTTTGCCTCCACGCGTTGTAGAATAAGCCTCTAGGCTCAAACATTGCATTATAGAATGAGCCTCTAGGCTCAATTAAGTTATATGGGACAACTAATTAAATATGCATAGAATATTTTTTTTCTTTTTTATTATTGCCGACATTGCCTTTCTATTTAGAGAATATGTTATTTTATTTTATTTTAAGACGGATCACATCCCCTTCACACTGGACTTTAAAATAAGCTGGCCCATTAAGTCTATCTGCTCAATAAATAACATTCACATTACACCAAACCAAAACTAAGATACATATATACAAAGCTTAATGCAACACTATAAGTTACATCGTGTAGTGCCCACTATCAAAGACATACCAAAGATTACTATAAATATGTATGAACTCATGGCCATTGTTGACATCATATAACACACCATTTCATTCCCATGTTGTAACATAAATTAATCCCTTCAAAAAATTTCACTTTACTCCAGGAAAAAAAATTAGGCTAGTTTCCATTATAACTGATATAATAACTTTGATTTACTTCTTCAAATATTTTTTCTCTGCAAAACTAATTTATTTTCCCATTTCCTAGATTATTAGGAGACCCATATAACCTATTTTATTGTTACATTATGCCCCCTCCATATTTTCCTTATAAATACTAACAGCCTCCTTAACCACATGCCAAACCGCTTAAGCTAAATGTCAACACAAAATACCAAATGAGCCCACACATACCTTTGTATTCAACTCGTCAATCGGGCATTGATTTCTAGTTAAGAAAGCGATTTGGTCCCCCATTTCTCTAAGGGTTCAATTTGAAGATCTCTATATACATTTTTGCAAATGAGGATGATACAAAATCATTGTATTAATGGTTATGATTTGTGGCAGCATACACAGTAAAAATGTCAAAATCCGCTCAATATGTTTGGGGTGCTCTACAATTTTGTTTTAAAAGTTGAAATTTAGGGTTTTTCTATTTGTTTTTTTTCTAAAAATTTATGTTTTTTTTTTTTTTTTAAATAATTATAAAAGCTTTTGAATTTTTAATGGTGAAAATAGATTCGGCACTATTTGAAATTTGAAGCTGATAATTGTAATTTATATTTCTCAAAATTTCTACAAAACCTAATCAAAATTTCTACTATTTTCCAGGCAAAAATGTGACCTGATTAAACTACTCAGAGACCAACGATAGCCATTATTGCATTAAAATGTCTTGCGATTGAAAGTGGCATAGTAGAAATTTCATTTTCCAATATTTCTATCTCAAATAAGGAACAACTGTCAATATATGAGCATGGTCAATATGATCCTAAACTGGAAGAAGTAATTAAAAAGTTGCAGAGTGAAAAAACTTGTATTTCAGCCCTGTGTGAAGTAGTCAGGGTAGATGTTAAAAAGAGTTGCTTATGTTGTAGAAATGGCCGAAAGGTGAAGTCTCCCTCGACTGCATGTCAATATGGATTCAATCCATTCATTGAAACTATTTATGAGGAATTCCCTTCAAATACTGATGACAGGATTGTCCTCAGTGGTTCATAATTCCCATGAGATCCATTGTTCCAGGCTTGCTAACATCGATGGCTTAGGTAAATTTGGGTGGTAAATTTGCTCTCATAATCTTATGCTCGACTTCAAGAAGCTCTTCACTGCAATCTATTATGTAATGAATGGGATTGATGTGTCTGCTTGTACATCAAATGAATATTAAGAAATTTATATTCTCCATGACAATGAGGGCATTTAAGTTCATACAGTGTCCAACTAATGCAGCTTCACCTGAGCATAATAAAGAGGGATTCTGTTTAAACATGGCTTCCAAAATTGTTGTGGGGCGATAGATGCAACCCACTTAAAACTTGAGCTTCCATATAATGAGTCACCCATTGATTGGTATAATCGTAAGTACAATTACAATATGCTTGCTGAGGCCATTGTAGACAGTAATTTGCACCTCTTTGACATTTGCACACGTTGGAAATGGTCATAATTCTGATAAAACAATAATCCAAGGAAACATAGGCCACAAGTTTCTCAGTTGAAAGATGTGTCCTCCCTGACTTCTGAAAGCATTGGGATCAAATGTATAGTGCACAGTGTGTCTTTCAGATTGATATCAGAGAGCTTGAGGAGGTTAAATTGTTTCCCAATCTATCCCATCTAAATATAATGCAATATCTAAGAATTGCCAGAGAAGAGGAAACTTTGAATATCCTTCTGGAATTTTTTATTGGTGGATCTACTTCTTCTCTTTTTGGAAAGTTTGGTCTTTTCACAGAGTTGGTTTTTAGAATGTACAACAACAACAAAAAATTCAGGAAGGGCTAAAATATCTCCATCAAAATAGTATCATGCATGGAGATATTAAGGGGAAAATGTTCAAGTATGTATGCATTTTTTTATTGACTAGGTTGAGTTTAGGCCGAGGCTAACATATTGAACAGAAAAAGATCCACCCAAAATAAAATAATTATATCCAGAATTAATTAAATTAGACTTCACAAAAAAATATAATGAAGTATCAGAAGAGAAAAGAAGATATCTTATGGAATAATATAGAAAGTGAAAAGGCAAGATTAACAGGGACCACGCATGGGTTCTTTGTTCTGATCCAAACCTGGATAATCATCGTCTCAGGGATATGGTTGATAGTGCAATATCTGAGAGCTAAAGGAATCGAAAGCTTATCACTAATAGTGGGGCTGAAGTAATGAAAACATGGCCGCTTGCAAACCCTCTCAAACGTCCTTTGAAGAAAAGCAAAAATGTTGAAACAGACATCACATCACTCATATCTCGAAAACAAAAAAATTATTGATTTATTGTTTTTATTCATTGTGGCTGAATATGGTAAATCAATCAACAACAGTCTCTAAAAGTTGTCATAGATATCTATTTTAATTTTGGATTTACGAAGTGATTTATCTTGGCACTTCATAGATTCAGAGTTGACATGATCTAGTTAGTTATATACGTAAGAGGAAATTATATATATATATAAAATTTCTTCTTATGTAAGAATATTATTGGCAAAACCATGAGTTGTCAAAACCTAGAGCCCAAAATTCGCTATTTTACCTCAATTTTGTTTTCTATTTTTATTTATATGTAATTTAACCCAGACAAAATGTTTACATAATAGAACAAAGCAATACAACATCTCTTCCATACTACCTCAATTTTATTTTAGTTATTAATTCTGTTTTCTATTTTTATTTATATGTAATTTGACCTAGTCAAAATGTTTACATAATAGGACAAGGCATTACAACATCTCTTCCATACTAAGCTGGATGATTAAATTATTTGGCCTACAAAGAAATCATAGAGTATAACTTTGATGAGAAAATAAGTGGTATAAAGTAAATAAAAAGTCCAACTAAATAAAAGTTTTTTTTCATAAGTCAATGCACCATTACAATAAGAAACCAATATGATAAAAATATTGGTTAGGATATGTTTGTTAAGATGTGACTCTCATAAAAGACATCATTATTATGTACCATCCAAAATTATATGAACATTTTCCTACTTCGCCAAAGAAGGCCTCCCAATATTGACAACTCAATTTAATTATGAATCTCAAGTGTGAACACTTTAATATAATCATGCTAACGGAATAGCTTGATCACATTTGTTTCTAATTTTGCAAATGGAATGGGATAGTGGATATTGGAGAGATGGTAGGCTGAAGAGTTTAGTTTAAGGATTGGCAAAGCAAGAGGTTATGCTTTATTAATGTCTATTAAACAAATTTCAAATTTCTTATTTGTAGATGAAATGGGACAATGAATTACATATGTGTTGAGAGATCCTAAAAGATTTAATTTCGATATTATTATAAGAAAGTAGTTTCTCAATTAGTGGCAACAATTTAATACTCAATAGCTCAATACTTTAATGATGATAAAAGTCAACACAGAAAGACAAAGTGGGAGAGGGGATTCTTTTTTACAACAAGAGGCTTGTGTTTTGACTAGAGTGCTTGAGAGGCTATCTTGTAAATTTCTTGATTAGAGGTCCATCCATGGACTCATATCTCACTTGTGTAGTGCCTTGTTCTTCTTTATTTTTACTATTTTAAGCTTTTTTAAATTTCCACCCATGTTCTTCTATATATGAATGTAATTATTGTAGCTTTTTAGACTAGGGTACTTAGATAAGCAAAGATTTACAAAGACATTTTGTGTTTTAGATGTTGTTGTCATTTATGAATTGTATAAAATATTTATACAATATATAGCATTGTTTAAGGATTCAGAGTTAGTTTCTGCTCTTTTATACACCTTTGGATACATACACACACATACACATATACATATACATATTTTAAGTTGATCATTAAAATCATTAAATTAGTATTTGTTAGTTGAAATGCTCAGCTCCTTGAATTTGTTTATTGTTGGATATATTTTTTATGCCCAACAACTCACCCTTTCTTCATCACAAGCTAGCAAAGAGTTATTTAATCATTGTTATGCCTCGGTCTTTCTCTTTTCTTCCACCTTTCACTTTAAGCTATTGTGCTCTTCTCTTTGAGACTCCATGCCTAATGGATGGGCATGTAATCTGGTAGAATTGCAATATACTATCCCAGTCTATTGTCATACTATCTCAACCCCATTTATTACAATTTTCATTATAAATCTAGAACTGTGAGCTCAAAGTCGTAGGCTACTATTTAATGACCATGGGCTGGAATTTTTCTTGAATTTAATGAGGGAGACCCCTTTGCCCAAGAGGAAGCTTAAGGCCAAAAGTGGGTTTAAAGATGTCTTAGCATGGTTCTCAAATAGCCAAGAACATCTTAAGGAACAACACCACATAGAGTTGAATTTGGCATGTTCCTAAAGGTTGACGATTCTAGTGAAATACTAGGATCATATCATTATTAGGAACTACCCAAGGACATAAAAAGTGAGTGGTCCCATGAGCTAGTATATCTCCTTGATGATGGTTATCAAGACACAATGGAGGTACAAGACACTTGTTAATGGGATTTTATGGGGGAGGGGTGACGAGGGGGAAGGTTGTTGGATTGGAAAATTTAGTGGCAAGTTCGATACTAGAAATCAAAGACTTGACTTAGTCCAAGGGTGAACTTCATTGGATGACTAGGAAATTCCCCTTGGCCTGATTCAAGATTTTTTTTTCCAAGCTCTGCCATTTTCAAATTGGGGAGAACAGAGGCATTGTAACAGCCCCTAGTTAAAATTTCATGTAATAAAAGTTAATAAAGGCAAAATAAGACCACGGTTAAGGACACTTATTCCAAGCTGAATGTTGGGCAAAGATATCCTATTGGGCATCACTGGATGTGTTTATGGCTAAAGGAAATTGGCAAAGGCATTATAAAGGAAAAAATGCATTTTTGGCACATTTATTTATGAAAATAAAGGAAAATAGGAGAAAAGGGAGGTGAAAGGTCACAGATTGCATGTGAGGAGGAAATTGAAGGAAAATAATGGAAAATGAAGAAAATAGAGGCCTCAATGATAAAAAGGCTTGTGAGGGTCAGTTGGTACCTTTTGTTAGTTTAGTTTTGGGGCTCTCTCATTATTCTTTTTCTCTCTCTCTCTCACTCTTGGACAAGTTTTCTTGGAGCACTCTAGTTTAGAGAAAGGAAGGGAAAGCAAGCAAAAGGAAAGCAAGGAAAGCAAGGAAGAACATGATCAAGCAGCTTCATCAAAAATACTTATAAGTAACATATTGTATGTGTGATTTCCTAGCTAGTTTTGGCATGCATGACTTTGCATGTTGGTGTATGGTTCTCTTATTATCAGTGGCATGGTTTTGTCAGGTTATGACAGTGGTTTTTAGCCTAGCCTTGCCTTTTTCTAGATAGCCATGGTGTAGTGGGATTATTTTCTCGGTTTTGAGCTTTGGAATTGCTAGATGGTTTCAGAATCTAGGGCGGAGGTGGTCTCAGGAAAATCCCAAAGGCATAGGAATCCCTTGACCAGTTTTGGCAGGATAAATGGTAAATCCTGAGGGCGGAGTCTCAGTTTAGGGCCTAGTGATCCACTATGGATTGCAATAAAGCCTAAGAGACTAATGTCTCAATTTAGGGCCTAGTGATCCAGTGTGGAGTGTGGTAAAGCCTGAGAGACAAGGAGACGAAAATTTCCTCAAGGATAGTGATGGAGTCCGGAGGCATTCCTATCTCATTTTGGTTTTGTGATCTTAATGCCGATTTTGGTGAGATCACAGTTTGGTGAGGGTGGAGTTGGTTTAACCTATGGATTCCCTTGGTTGTTTTTGGATTGGTTTATCCATGAGATCCCACATTCATGCTTGGAATATGGCACGAGGGTGACTGGCTGAAAGAAAGATTTGGTTCAGCCATGTCTACGGTTGGGTGGTACGTGGAAGTCCCAAACCTAGTCAGATTTACCTATGTTTAATAAAAGCTAAGTTCTCTTGATTTTGTACTTGTTAATATGTGGCTTTAATGGTTCTTATCTCATTGTTATTTTCATGTTTTAATGATGGTTATAAGCATGGTTATATGACTAGTTATTGTCATGGTTATTTCATGTATTTATTTGTAACTAAAAGAAAAATGGATGCAAGACCTAATTGATGTCAAAACAGTTAAGGGAAGAGGGTGGTGATCCTTCTTGTCAAGTCTCATATGAGTTATCAGTCATGTATGCTTTGTCTTGTATTCATTTCCTGTAGATTACATTGATGCCAAGTGTTTGACAAAATGTCAGTCCTGGTTGGGGATGGTCAAGCCTAGTCCTGGAGTCATTTTTTGATTTGTAAGGCTTGTTATTATGTAAATCATGGATTCTTAAAGTATCATTGAGTTCTAAGTAGTGACCTAGGCTTTGGGCCTGAAAAAGTGGCTCAAATCCAGGGCAGGTTGGCACATCATTGAGTAGAAAAGTCCCTAGACGCTGGTATATCATGTTGTGGGAGCATCTAGAGCCTTTTGGATGCATTCATGCCCATATCATGGAAGCGTCTGGGGGTTAATTGGTCTAAAAATTCAGTGGGACCTAGGGGATGGTTACCTAAGAGGTTGGGATGGTTCTTGGGAGTCTTGTTGTTGATGTGGAAGGTCTGTATGGCATGTTTCCGTCAGTTCCACTTCCTTAAGGTCACTTAAGAGGTTGAATCATATCATAGTAACTTCTCGTCACATGCTTATCCTAGTTGGCCGATTACTTGGGTAGATGTGGGAGGAGAGCATTACAGGGTGGTATCAGCGTATGGTTCACCCCTTGGACCGGATGGGTTGTGTCTTGGTCATGCATTCATGTCGGTTGAATGTGTGTTAATCATCCTTGTGGTATATATGCTTTCTGCATATGCATGGTGTCAGTCATGATTTGAGTTATGTGGCCATGTGAAAGAGGATGTTGTTGTTGTGAAGTGTGTCGTCATGAATGTATGATTGGTTACATGTTTCTTATTATTGCACGGTGTCGGTATACATTGGTATGGTTGTTGTTTTCATGCATAAGGTCATGGTATGTGTAGTTGATATGGTCATGCATAAGTGACTGGACTCTAGTTAGAATGATGGATATATGGTTACATGCTTATGAGTTATATTTCTATATGTTGTAATGATTATGTTATACATGTATCACGTTGATTTGTTGATCTTGCAGACAAGGTATCCTTCCTGAATTATACTATGGTACATTGGTTTATTGTGATTTGGTTTAGCTGACATGATATACCTTGCAGGAAGAATATTAAATATGACTAGCAAGATGGTAGACTATAGTTCTCGATACTCTCCCTATGGATCAGATGAGCAGCATGGTGTTGGGTACTCTTCTGATTTGGCAGAGACACTGAGAAGCTTAAAGGCTTAAATAAGGAGTTGTTAGGAAGACAATGATATAATCATATAGGCACAAGAGAAACAAACAAACGTAAATGCAATGATACTTCAAAGTTTATCAAAATTGCAGTGACAGGGACCACTTCGGATCAGCCATGAGTAGGAGGTCATAAATAATGGGGAATATGACAACAAGTCTCATGGTGAGTACGGGTTGAATGGAGAGGACACGATCAAAGATGGAAAGTCCTTGGATACTCTGGATAGGAGGGGTGATAGACACATGTACTATTCTAGTTTTGGTTCGGATAGGCATTATGATCGTCATCGCCATCATCCTTACAAGAGGAGTGACAAGGGGTATTTGTTGGATGAGTTTAAGACAACAAAGCCACCTACATTCGATGGAGAAATGAAGAAATCATAAGATGTAGAGGCATGGTTACTTGGTATGAGGACATTCTTTAGATTACATGATAATTCATAAAACATGAAAGAAAAGATAACCACT
The DNA here is from genome assembly GCA_000404065.3 of Pinus taeda. Taxonomy (NCBI): domain Eukaryota; kingdom Viridiplantae; phylum Streptophyta; class Pinopsida; order Pinales; family Pinaceae; genus Pinus; species Pinus taeda. Next base: position 60,773 of record APFE030136267.1, read on the forward strand.
TTTATTCTTAAAGGGAAAGTAGATATCTGGTGGGAAGATGTGAATAAGTTTAGAAGTATTCATGAGGATGACTTGACTTGGAATGAGATTGAGAGGTTCTTCAAGAAGAAGTATTTGTCGGAAAGGTACTATGATGACAGAGCTAAGGATTTTTATGAGTTGCAGATGGGTTTCATGACAGATGATGAGTATACTAGTAGGTTCTTAGAGTTGTTGAGATATGTTCCTTACCTCAAGGAGGAGAAGGCCAAGGTTCAAAGATTCATCAATGGACTGTCAATATCATACAGAGACAGGATTGAGTTTGATCAGCCTAGATCGTTGGAGGAGGCCATCTAAAAGCTGAAACATTGTTAAGGGCAGTCGAAGCGCAAAGTTGAGCATAAGTGTTGTTGGGCACAACCCAACTTGGCCTAGATTTTGGTAAAGAATCCACATTTTTTGGGGTGGAGTGCGCAGTGGAGCATGCATTGGAGCGCATTTTGAGAAATTAAATATACTGTGCAGTGTCGTAAGGGCCTCGAGGTGGGTTGAAGCCCCTCCTTTTGTTAAAAGTGCACGATTTTGTAAGGGATCAATGGTTTTGGGGCCATAGTTGCTTGTTTTAAGGAGTCCATGGTATTCAGACCGTGGTATTTTGATGATGTAACCCTACAATGTAATAATATATAGAGGGTAAAATAATAAGAAGAGAATGATCAGTTTTTTATCCAAATTAGTGTTATGGGTGAATTATTATCGTGATCTATAATTTGGTACCAAAGGAGAGGCTCTGCAGCTGAGTGTGTAGAGACCTGGAGAAGAATCTGCAGATGAGTGTGCATGCCAAGAACTGGTTGTTGTTCGAAGATTCATTATTAAGCAACATTTCTTATGAACGTATCCCTAGACTAGGGTGAACCACATTAATTTAGTGTTTTTATGTGTATATTTGCTTATTATCTATTGTAGAGTAGCAATTATTACAATTGCATTTTACTTCAGCACAGTGATGGGGTCTGACATGGCATCCTCTCAAATCAAAGTGATCAAAACAGGAAGGTCAACTTCTGTGTGGGATAACTTTTGCATACAAATTTTGATTGAGATGATTATTATTCCATTGGAAAGATATATATGTGTGTATAAGAGATTTAGATGGCGCACCCTTAACTGATAAAGTTTTACCCCCAAAAAATGTTGTTTGATTCCTCAAACTACTTTCGAAAGGTTTCAGACCCCAATTTGCCAAACAAGGACCCCTCAATAAAAATGGTCTTGTAAGTCGATTCCTCCACTTTTCCACCATGAAAGCATGAATATGGATGAAAATAATATAATGATCCAATTTTTACCACTACCCCTTACCAAATATGGATCAAATTCTATAAAAGGTGTGAAGTGAGGATCTCCATGCTAGATGTTTTTCTTAGGATACAATCAAGTCAAGATGGATCCAAAAGATGTGTTAATATGACATTCACAACTATGTGTAGCATTTTTTCCTACATAAGAATGCATTTCATATTTTTAATGCAAGGGATACCTTTCAAAGGGTTACAAATATCAAGGATATTTTTATTGTTATTTATCTAGATGATATGACTGTTTTCTCCAAGGAAGAAGTGGACCGTTTTAGTCATGTGAAGTAGGATTTTAAAAGGTGTAGAAATTTTGGCACATCTCTCAACCCAAAGAAGTCCTTATTTGGAATTGTGGAAGGAAATTTGGTTCACATTGTGTCTTCCCAAAATGCAAAGATTGGTACAAAAAGTTTGCAGGCTATAAATACTATCTCTCTACCATGACACAAAAAGGCCAAACAACCCTTTTTAGGAAAAATCAACTTCCTTCAAAGGTTTATTCCCAAATTTGTAGAGCTCACGATGCATATGAATGGGAAGTTGAAGAAACATAGTGAGATAAAGTGGGATGACGTAATATTTTGCAACAACAAAGAAATCCTAGGGTGGAGCTCCTGCATTGATCAACCCTAGTTACATTAGAGATTTCATTATATTTCCCTTTTCATTTTAGAACACCATAATTGTACTTCTGCTATAAAAGAAAAATGGAGGGCATGAATATCCCATTGCCTTCAGCAAGGCCCTTAATGATGCTGAGATGGAATACAAAATTATGGAAAAGCAAGCTTATGCTTTACTCAAAACTTTTAACTCATTTAAACCCCAAGGGGGCATATACCAGGATAAATGTATATGGTATGATCCCAAGGGAGGGCATACATATTTCCAAATGTACATGTATATGTAAATGTATATGTGATAGGGTCGACCAACTGATGAAGGGGCCACATATGCAATGTGTGAACATCTATATATAGAGATCATGTAGTCATTATTGAGGACATGTGATTTGAATATAGGAATATATTTGGGTATTTGGAGGAGGTTCTCTTATTCTTTAAGGAGTCATTGTTCAACTTTCCCTCTAATCTATATTGGAGTTATGTTCCATACTCACATTGATGCACATGGTGTGTACCTCATTTTTTAAAGTATTTGGACCATAACATTTTGAGTACACCATAGTTCTTCTTCTACTATAAAAAAAAATGATGAAGGCCATTAATATCCCATTTCATTCAATAAGGCTCTTAAATATGTTGAGATGAAGTACAAAATTATGGAAAATCAAGCGTATTCCATGGTTAAAGCTCTGAACTCATTTAGAGTATGTGTTGCAAGCCCAAGTAATTGCTTATGTACCCCATATTTCAATAAAGGATAGCTTATTCCAACCAAATATTGATGGAAAGAGAGAATAATGGCTTACTAATATCTAGGAATATGACAAGTTAATCAAATATAACATGTTGATCAAAGGGAAAGGCTTGGCCAAATTGATGGTAGAAAAAAACTACAAGTTGTATTCAATAATTCAATTGAAGGATATTAAGAGAATGCTTTCGAGGAAGAAGAGAGAATCTTTATCATCCCTACTATCATTAGTCCCTTTAGTATTGTGACATTTCCTACATATTAACCACTATAAAATGCTCTCTAGGGGTGGAAAAATCCCACAATTTTTTTTTGAAACTCAAATCAACAAATTATTGTGTAATACAAGAAGAATTGCATTGGCGGGATCTTAATGGCATGTTGCTCAATCGTATGTTGGAGGAAAAAGTGGAATTCTTAGTTAAATATATACATCAAGGGACAAAAGGAGGTCACTTTATAGTTATGGAAACAACACACAAAATAATGAGGTTTGGATATTAATGACCTACTTTGTTTTGTAATGTCCATATTTTTTTTAAAGCCTAACATGACTGCCAAATCCTTGCTAGTAGACAAGGGATATATGTCTTACCCCTAAAACATGTACATGTTGAATCCAATTTCTAATAATGGGGCCTTGATTTCATATGATATATACATCCCACTTCTCATGGCCAACATAGATGTATCCTAACTACCATATGCCACTTTAACAAATGGGTATAAGCCATCATCATTACATAAGCCACCAACCAAGATGTTATTAGATTCATAGAGGAAAATACCTTAACTTGGTTTGGATACCTCTAAAAAATTGTAATTGATAGTGTTAAGGCCTACAATTCATTAAATATAATAAACTTCTACCAATGGTATACTATCATATTGGTTCATTCCTCCAATTATTACCCCCAAAGGAATGTTAAATATGAATATTCCAATAGAAACCTTGTGAGTATCATAAAGAAGACCTTTGGAAGAAAATAAAAAGGTATGGTACTCCTAGCTTAGGTATATATTGGGGGTAGATAGGATCATCATCAAGATAGCTATAGGAAAAAACCCTTTTCACCTATTTGATAACATGGAAATGATACTACCTATTCAACTAGAGCTAGAAGATGGCATGTTATAGTTTGCAAGGTGAAATGGATCTCCATTTTTGTCTATTACCTACCCATGTTTCTTTCTCCTAATAAGATCTTGTGGCCCTTTTGGATTGGTGGAATAATAGTGCTTTTGAACATGATTCCAAATAAGAACTTTGCAAAATTCAACGCACAATTATTAAAACACACATCCAAGGATAACATAAATTCAATAAAATAAAATAAAATGAGTAAAATATGGACTTACCACAAATGCCAAGGGAGAAGTTGATGAACTTGGGATGGTATGGAATGATTGGAATACGAAGAATTAGTCATTTGATACTATCACCTTTCCCCTCCTACATTTGAGCCAAAATCATAATCAATGTGTTTACATTTTAAAAAGAAGGTTCAAGAAGCATGTAACATTATAACTTCAAATATGCTTTTGAAAGCATTTTTTAAGCAAATGGTGCGAGTTTAAGCATCATTTGTATAATTATAAACAACAAATTGCTCATTCATGAGCACAAAGATAATCATTATGTATCCTATGAATTATTTTGATTTATGTATATGCATTCTTGGAAGACAATTTGGAATGCATGTGACTTTCTAACTTCAAAAAGACATTTGAGGACCTTTTTAAAGTCATTGGTGTTCCTAATTCACATTTAACATGTATTTGTATCAAGTGCTTATGATATGCTTCAACAATAAATCTCCACAAAACCTCCCAAAAGAAATCCTTTGCAAAGTGTTGATTTTGGAGGTTCCACATATATATTTGTTGTAAGTTGTTTTAGTGGTACACACAAGTTAACATAGTGTGCTAGTTTGCTCATGGTTGAAGGTGCAACACTTGTTGAACTATTTAAGGTAAAGTGCATGCATGAAAATATCAAGGAAAAAAGTGAGTGAGATTTCATTTGTAAAAGTGAGTTTATTAAAGAAAACTTGTATCTCTATTCCATTGTTTTTCCAAAAAGTTAGAGAGGAGACTTATGCAAGAGAGATTTACTAGAGAATAATTTGGAATAAGTAATCATTTTCTAAAGATTGAATTTGTAAGGGGCCACTGCATGTCACATACAAATATGTGGAGGAGAAATTTTAGGTATGGAATTTCATTCTTTTTAATCTCACATTTCCCTTTAATTGATTAAAAAATTTGTATAATTTTATTTATTTATTCTATTAATATTTATTATGGATTTTCAAGAAATAGAAGATCCAGAGTTCCTCCCTTTCGTTTTATGTTGCTGAACAAACCTAGCATAAAGGTTTTCTCTCTCTACTAGTTCATAATGAGATTTTTCGTAAGGCAATTGATATATTTATTGTCTTTATGTATTTGTATATGTGCCTTTTAGTGTTTATCAAGTTGGGGCCATTCATTATATTGAATCTCAAACCTTATTGTTGTCCATTTTTTCAAATGTTTTCATAGTTTGTGGTGTGCAATGTACAATAAATATGCACTAATGCATTTTTTCTGTAAAACACACCATTTGGCATTGTATTTTTTCAAAAAATATTTTTGAGTTTAACAATGTGCACTATACAATAAGAACACACTAGTGCATTAACCAGTATTAAGCACACTAGTCCATATTATTACATTGTATGCATTACCTAACCTAAAAACAATTTTAATTTGAAAGTATTTATTTATTTGTAATATATATTTCAATGTTATTATGCAAAGCTTTGATTGATAGATAGAAGATTATGGGGAAAAAAATATAACAAGAAGATGAGAAACCACATCCCAAAAAGAGAACAAGGCAAGTTCTTTTAATTTTTAATATAAAAATACCATATTTGAATTACATGTAGGTTTGAATGATGTGTATTAAATAATGTGTGTCGTTTAAAGCAACTTGAAGAAATTCAAAAACATTTTCACAAAGCTTTCTAGAGATGTTGCAAAGAAAGGAATTGAATAAAAAAGTGATCAATATGATTTTTTCCCACCTTTTACTAATAATGTACTTCATAATGGTAATCATTGACATGTTTCTAACATTCAATTTGGCATTTTTTTAATGTTGCGTAGGGATTGACATCAAGGGAATAGAATGTTATCTTAAAAAGATTAAAGTTCTTAAGGAAGTAAATGTTAATGAATTGGTTCTTAGTTCATTTGGAGTGACATTGAAAGTTAATGAGAGAGGATTTTTTTAAAGGAATATAGTAGAAATAATATATACTTTTCTTTTTTTTTACTTACATTACAAAAATTAATCAATGCCTCTAATTGGGTTATATATATTCTACAATTTTAACATTTTTAGAATAATGTCAATGAGACAAATGAAACTTGCAATAGCAAAAAAATTCATTTAAAAAATGTCATTGCTAAAAATGTTTCTATAATATGCATATACTGCTCAAATTTTGTTAAATTAATATTTTTGCTATTATTATTTTCATATAAATATTACTTCAATTTTTATTGTTTTTCTCTCTTTTTTTTAGGAATATTGATAAAATTTGAAAGGATGAGTGAGGTGATATTTGAAATATTTTAATAGAGGTGTCAAAAATAAGTGTACAATGAGATGGTGAAAGAAATGAGCAAAATTGCATTATAGGAAGAACCATCTCAATAACAACATGCATCAAATGTAAGTAATCATTGATTATTTTGAACATGCAGAGAGTATAATTATCACATGAAATACTAATTTTCAATTGTTTTGTTGTTGTAAAAAAGAAAACAAACTAGAACACATTTAACGCATAAGACCATATGACAAGGCAAAAAAATGGTCGATCACAAAGTTTGTAAGTATTCCATTTTTCTTACCAATTATGGTTTCATATTTGTTGTGATATTTTTATTTTAATTATTTACTATTGTACATAGATGTTTTATAATATGTGCTAATATACAAAGAATAACCATTTGAACATTTGATTGGCATTATATTAAGTATGAGTTGTGAGCATATGTTGGAGTATCTAGGGTTAATTGAACAATTTGTAAGCTGCTATGTTGTTTTTATTTTCCTCATTCTATAATAATGGAATAGGAAGAAAATTTTAATTATATCTATACATTTTCACAACATATAGAACTGGTAGGAAATAAAGTATAGTTTTGAATCCAACAAAATATATCTTCAAAGATAACATAAAGCATCGCTTCAAATGAATTTCTTATGAAACATTTGCTGCTATGGTAGACTTTTCAATTTATGCAATCATGTATGTTATACTATAAATTTATATATGCTTATTAGACTTTATTGTTTGTACATAGATGGATCATGAAGAGGTAGAATGCCAAAATCGGGAGAATCAACAAAACATTCCAAAAAACCCATACAATATCCCCTACAAGTGATGAAGAAATAAGTCATGTAAGCAACTCTAGCAATAACAATTGTTGAGTGATGAATGGTGATCACTAGAATTGAATGTTCAAAGTTCTATATTTTGGCATGTTTGTTGGTAAAAATCAAACATTTTGTTTAATGTAGACATATTATCCCACTTGGATGATGACATGTTACCCATAATTATAACAATTATTTGCTGACATTTTGATTATAATCAACCTTTATGTTGTCCCATTTTGTATGACAAGGGTTCACTTATTTGTGTATATAAATTGATTTCATATTCTATTGCATCACTTAATATCATAAAATGTTTATATTGTTGATTTATATGGATGATTTACATTGTTGCAATAAATATAGGCATTATTAGTTGATATATTTCTTTAAAAGACGCAACATATTAATGCAATGGTTATATCTAAATGTAATAACTAAAATATAGAAAATCAATATTATATTAAAAAATATTTTATTTTATGATGATTCAAATAATTTTGTTAAAAAATAAGAAGGTGCTTTTGCATCCACACAACTAGGAAAAATTTAGCATTAAAATATATTAGTACATTGCATCCATTTAAGCTCATCAATGTGATTCATTTATATTTTATGCATTAATACATTTTAATGAATCTTACAAACCAATGCAAATATTTGTAACAAAACCACCAATGCTCTTAATAATAACCAAAGCACCATTCCCTTTAATAATATTGTTACTAAATTGTGGGTCATACTAGAATGTTGTATCTTTAGTTCTCCCTTTGTGTCCCAAGATTTAAATGTTCCCAACTTTAAGAGAGAAAGATTAGAATTGAATTTGATTTCCTTGTGATTAAAATTATGGCAAAATTATAAGATTTCATAATCTTAGAAGGTGTTTTAGAAATATTTTATGACTATCCACATATGAGATCACCTCCTAATTCACTCCACTTTGTAGAGATTTATCCATTGTATAAACATCTTTATATAAATATGTTAAGTATGATAGAAAATATCACTTTTATTTGTAATGATTTACGGGTTCGTCTAGGGGCTATTGTAATATTATTCATATTTTTGCATATGAAAACAAAATGGGCCATTGTAATATTGGTCATTTTATAGCAAGGGTTTTTCCTAGGTTTACCAACATTAGGGGTAGATTTCATAAATACTGAGGGAAAGGATTGTATTTTTATGTTATGTTCTAAAGTTCCATTTAATCTATGATTTTTAATTTGTTGGGAAAACAAAATGGGTTAGTAGCCCTTGGCCTTAGCAACAATTGTATACATGACAATTATTGTCTACAAAAAAGTAAGATGCATACAAAACCCTAAAGAAGAGGACATGGATGAAAATTCATGCACATAATTTTTTGAAGCTTTGGAGTTGAAAGGGCATTTCATACTCATGGGTTATCTTGAGGGATATCTCTTGTTGTGATGTCCCTGTGTAGAGGATCAAAAGACTATAGTGGCATTTGGCAGGATTTTGAATCTTTATCTAATCCTTTGAAATGAAGCTTGTCTTCTACATCTCTAGCTTGGATGACATCATAATTCATCAAATATTTTATTCATTAACCAACATGAATTTGGGATCAATGCCAATTTAAGTCTAGGAACTGGTAAGCCCTTACCTTGACAAAAAGAAGGAAGATAATTTTCCTACATATAATTTATTTTTAAAACTTTTGGAACATGTTTAAGTGTGTCATGATAACAATCCTTTCACCATTTTTAGATTACACTTCTAAGAAGACTTATAAGGATCTTTTCTTCCTATTAAAGATCACAATCACCATGTGAATGCTTTTGTTCTTGTGGTGATTACTTATGAGGTTCTAAGATGCTATCCTACTAAAAAACAATGATGAAAATTTTCATTGCATTCGCAATTAGTTGAGATTTTGCTAAATGGTTCACCATTTTCTTCAAATTTTCTACATGAGCTATCATGGAAAAACCTTGGTTATAACACTTCAGAAACAATAGACGAATCTACGGAGATAATGACAAAGGCAAAGCAATACATGAGTTTCAAGTTCATTTTGCACTAGATTTGGGGAACGTAGAGGTTACCACCATTCCTACTCAAACTTCAACATCAATTATATGTTTTAATGAAGAAATTTGTATCACCAAGCAACAATATGGTATAGTGAGACAAATGTTGAGGTTATTGAATTGAGCTACATATGCTCATCATTTTACAATCTTTGTTATTTGTGCCTTATAAGACAAATGTTAAGGTTATTGAATTGAGCTACATATGTTCATCATTTTACAATATTTCTTATTAGTAACTTGTTGCAAGTGGAAAATATTTTAAAAATGGATTAAAAACAAAACATTCAAAATTTGCAACAATCAATAACACTAAAGGTGTCTGTTGTCATTTCTACAACACCCTCCAAAATTTCACTACATCCAAATTTTGGAGCCTACTTCATTTCCATATCAAGTGTTGCATTGGTCGTCAAGTGTCATTTTGTGTTGTTTCGTATGTCTTAAGTGTTCTTGAATGTTCTAAAGTGTCATCACATTGAATAGAACATCTCTATATGCATTTCATGGTTATAACACCTTTATTGTTGTAAAATGACACTTTCAAGTCGCAGTCACACACACTTCACTGGTTAGACTTGGGGAATATGCATAAAGTGGCGTTTTGATGTATATTAATTATTGATCAAGCTTATATAAGTTTTCTCGATGAGTTAGTATGTGTTGCACAAGGTTTTATGTGTATAACCCATCTTGCTCACCCCTTAACCAATAATCCAGACTTAGACATATTTCGGTTGCAAAACAAACTCATTAAAGCTAAGAGTGCATGATCGCACTTTGAAGCCTTGATGGGAGACCTTTCATTGTTCAGAAGTCCACTTTCCGCCCTCTTTGAAATTTGGGCGCACTCCCAAAACACAAATTGCCTTCCTTGTTTCGAACTATGCCCTTTAAAAAACTAAGCCTTCCCTTGAGCACACTCCTTCGACCTGAAGGAATCCACCCTCTTTGAACACACTCCTTTGACCTGAAGGAATGTACCCTCCTTGGGAGCACTCCTTCAACCTGGAGGAATGCATCCTCCTTGGGAGCACTCCTTTGACCCGAAGGAATGTGCCCTCCTTGAGTGCTTGAGCGCACCCTGAAGGCCTTAAGCTCCATCCTTTAGCCTTCCACAATGTGCCAAGCTCCCTCTTGACCCTTTGAGCACATGAGTGCACTTCGAAGGCATAAAGCATCATCCTTCATCCTTTAGACTTGCACCATGCGACCTCTTTGGTCTCTTGAGTGCATGAGCACACTTCGAAGGCATGAAGCATCATTCTTCAGCCTTCATACTTGTGTCATGCACCCTTAGCGGTTTCCTTTGAGCACACTCCTTCGACTCGAAGAGATGCGCCCTCCTTGAGAGCACTCCTTCGACATGAAGAGATGCACCCTCCTTGAGAGAAATCCTTCAACCCGAAGAGATGTGCCCTCCTTGAGAGCACTCCTTCAACGCAAAGAGATGTGCCCTCCTTGAGAGCACTCCTTTGACCCAAAGAGATGCACCCTCCTTGAGATCACTCCTTTGACCTGAAGAGATGCACCCTCCTTGAGATCACTTCTTCGACCCAAAGGAATGCGCCCTCTTTCTCTCCCTTGAGCTCACATCGCACTTAGGAATCCAGAAGCCTTCCCCTTCATCCTTCGGACTTGTGCCATGCGCCCGACCTTGACTGTCTCCCTCTCTTGAGTGTGTGAGTGCATGTCGAAGCCATGAAGCCTTTCCCCTTCAGCCTTTCAAAGTGTTCCCATGCACTCAGAAGTCCCTTTGACCCTTTTGAGTGCACCAAAAAGTCATAAATAGAAAATATGCATAAAACATGGTAGATTAGGAGATTTTTAGGCTAATAGTTGCTTGTCATGGGTGATTATAGAAACACGTATTCCAGGGACCTCATGGAAAGCGCACATGAGGAAGATCGAGTAAAGAGGATAGACAAAGGAAGCATGAAAAGAACCAAGAACACACTTGAAACTTGAAGATCGAAGCACCCAAAAGACTCCAAGATTGAAGACCCTTTGGAGGGTGAACGTACCGCGATAAAAAGATAAACAAAGAGCAAAGATAGAGTAGCAACCATGTCACCCCTGGAGAAATTCCATGTCATCAATCAGTATCAATTCTAGTTATCAAATATAATGACATGTCAAGTCTCATGATATGATGATGTGGAGGTTATGATCTAGTTTTGTAATCATTGTAAAAGAAAAATAAGTGGAAGTCCAAGAGTCATATGTGGAACATGAAGAGTTACATAGTCATATATGGACAAAGATTGTATAGAATTCCAAAATTCATTTAGAAATTCAAGAATTGTTTATAAGTCCAAGAGTCGTGAGGATATGAAAGGTCATTCCTCCTATTATAAAAGAAACCTCATAACTCAAGCAAAGGGCTTTTGGAGGAAAACGCTTTGGAGAGCTAGTCTTGGCTTCTCTACTTGGCATGGGGGAGAAAACTATTCTTTGGAGAAGCAAGAAGTGACTTAATGTTCCACTATTGGAACTAGTGTTCACCATTTTAATTGATGTACTTTGATCTTTCACCTTATAACTAAAGCTCTATGAGCCAACACATTTTCATGCATGTATCTTAAATGTTTTAAGACTATTCTTGGGATGTTTATGATATATGTTTAGTGTTAATTTTTGCAACTGCGGTCAAATTCCACCTTAGACAGCTCATATGATCGAGATAATGATTACATTAGATTCCTATTTTCGAGAGGACCAAAATCGACCTAAAGATCACCTTATTTGGAAAAGAGAAAGTTAGTTTTTGAATTTATTTATTCACTCATGTATATTGGGTTAGGTCGGCCCTAAGCACATGTTAAATTGGTTAAGTCACCCTCAACCACAAGTGGACCCTCATGAAAGCCTATAAATAGAAGAGACGTCAAGCTCATTTAGATACATTGATCAAGTTCACCTCGGAGCGTCCAAATATATTCCAGATGCAATCATCCAGTTATGTAGAGAGCGTTCATAACAACTATAGACGCTTGCACGGCTCCTTCGTGCATCTAGGGCTCAAAGATGAGATTTCAGTATTCTAAAGATTCCGCTTAGTGACAAAAATGTTCAATAGTATCCAGCAGTTCACTATGACAACACATTATAGCCATCAGAATAAGGGTTTTGATTATAAGCATGATTAAATCTATTTCATGGATATCATAGTTGTTTTGTAGCATAGATAAAGTTATGGATCATTGTGCTCTCTTTTGCTTAATCATTTGATGACAATTTAAGAAGAAGAAGATTTGCAAGGGTTTTCCCCATAGTGGGTTTTTCCCTGGTCTCGGACCAATCCTGGTGTCTCTATGTGTGTGCATGCTTTTCTTCTATTGTTCCTTTATGTTCTGCTACATTGATGATGATGATGTTGTTCTTTCTATATTATTTCATATGCTGATGAATAATGGTGTAGATCTGGATAATGTAATGATGATATGGGGTGAACTTAATGTATTAATGAAGAAATGAAATTATCAAAGTAAAGAACATGTAGCCCTATGAAAAATTAACATTTTGTTCATATGTATTGGAGAAATTGAACTATTTCGGTGGCTTTGGTACTTATCTTATTGAATGTGTGTTGTATTTGCCTTGATATCGTTTTGTGAACTATTTCGCTAACAAATATTTTCATGCTCTTGTGTGCCTCTTATAGGATAGTACTATTACTTTTCTCTTAGAGACTCACTTTTTGTCTCCCCCCTTGAAGGTTTCCTTTTACATCCTATAATTGGTGCTTCATAATGTCGTCTTACTTGCTTATTCAAGGTTTATGTATATAATCTTTTATGTTATCTGTTGAAACCAAAACAAACCTTTGAGGTATGGTGGTCGGATTGATACTTTAGATGGGGCTCCTACTTGATCTGAATTGGATCATTATATTATTTTTCATCCATCTCGATGCATTTAGAGTGGAAAAAGTGGAGGAATCAACTCAAGAGATCGTTTTTACTAGCATGACCCAGTTTGGCAAAAAAGGGTCTTAAACCTTCCAGGATCGTTTTGAGGCATCAAATGACGTTTTTTTGGGGTAAAAATTTTCTATCCAAGTGTTGCACCTTTTCATGCTATTCTACACATAGAGAGATTTCCAACGATGCAAGAATCATGTCAATCAGAGTCCATATGCAAAAGTTATGCCACTCATAAGTTGAGCTTCTTGTTTTCACACCTATAGTTTGGGAGGATGTCACGTCAACCCCCATTATTCAAGGAAAATGGGATAGCCACATGTTTGTGATGTAGAAGACTCTTTAAGAGTTTATTTTGTAACTCTAGTTAAGATTTTATGTAGTCAAACTTAACCACTAGTAGGCTATCATATTGTGTTATAACCGAGCCACTAGGAGGAAGAGGCATTCCATTCTTTCAAGAGCATTTTGTTCCATAGTTGAGAAAAGATAGTCAGGAAAGATAGGAGGTAGAGCACATAGAGAGGTTCTGCGAACTATAGCAGCCCATGGGCCACAAACATTACTTCTTTGTGTCTGCAGCCATATTTCCAGACAGAGAAAGAGAGCGAAGCGGCCTCACCTTCCAGCTGAGTTTTCCCCCGAAAGGGTTTCCCATAGAGCATATCTTGTGTATTATGTGTGTGAGAGCTTATTTTTCATTCTCTACTTTTGTACTTAATTTAATCTTACATGCATGCACTAATTACAGTTAATTTTACAGATCTGGAAATTAAATAAAACTGTAATAGTGTAGAATCTCAGGTTTTTAATATAATATTATCAGATCTATTGTGATGAACTATCCAATGGAATATCCACGGAAATTTATGAATCATTTGGTATCAGAGCGAGTTTCTTTGGGTATTTTGTGGATATTGCAGGGATCTAGATCGGTGGGGCAGAAAATCTTAAAACCCTCCACTAGACAGTTCATCCATATTGATGCATTTGGACTGGTCCATACTTGGTTCTGTAAACCCATTTACATCTAACAAGTTTGCGTCCCTTTGGTAGAGGAACAAGATCCCATGTATCATTTGCCAACAATGAATGATATTCTTCATTCATAGCTGCTTCCCAATGTGGATGCCTGAAGCTTTTGCAAAGGTGTCAGGATCATGATTTACTGGAGCTTGAGCCAGTAAAGAAGAGGCTCTTTCAAACTGAGAACGTGTACGTCGCTGATCTGTAGGATCACCGGCAAGATCACCTGCTGCATCCCGAGTAGCACGGACCCATCTTGGAATTTGAGGATCCTGAGAAGGTGGGGGAGGATTGTCATCCTCACTTTCATCATCTGAAGAAGAAATGTTTTCAAAAGTAGAAGAGATAGGAAGAGGTGGCACATCCGCCGGACTAGGCTCGCAGGCCGATTTATTTCATCAAATTTTACATCTCTTCTAATGATAACATTTTTGGACTTAAATGGAATAAGTCTATAACCTTTTACATCTTCAGAATA
>APFE030136271.1:1895-19132 GCA_000404065.3 Pinus taeda
GTAAGGAAGCCCTGCGGCTTCGTCAGATCATGTCAGAGTTTGGCTTTCAACAGTAGCATCCCCCTACACTTTGGTGTGATAATCAAAGTGCCATTTAACTATGCAAAGATCTAGTCCAACACCAGCGCAGCAAACACAATCAACTGCACTTGCACTTCATCAGAAAGCTCATTCATGACCATGTTCTTGAAGTGCAATATTGTTCAACAGATGATCAAGTTGTAGACATCTTTACGAAGGCTCTCATAGAGGCGAAGTTTACTAAACTTCGATTTATGTTGGAGTTTAGGAAGTTGTCACTAAGGGGGGATAGGCTCTAGTGCCTCCTTCCTTCTCCTATTGTGTCATATTTGTAAATCCTTCATTCCTATCCCAAGTTGTTCTTAAGGGGGGATGTTAGGATATTCCGACACATAGGAATATAGTTAAGTATAACTTGGTCTAGTATAGAGTTAGGTAAAGTGTGTTTCTTACTATGTACTTTTGTAACTTACAATCCGACGGTCACGATATGTAGTGATCTGACGGTTCATTCTCTCCTCGTTATTACCGACACTTGATCCGTGGCTTGACACCTGATTGGTCCATGATTTCTATTTAAAGCGCATGGAGGGTCATTTGTAGGTTAACCGTGCATGAGAGAAGCTTATGTAAATTTTCATTCTTTTATTAATAAATTGCCTGTAGTAGCCACGTTGGCGCAGGCCGTGGACTGTTTCCCTCTCTGAGGGTTTAACCACATCAAAAATACTGGTGTATTGATCTGTGATCTGTTTGTGAGCGGTGTCCTTTGGTGTTCTGTCTGAGGAACTTACCCTGTAAATTCCTACAAGAGCTTAGATAGCAAAATTAGCAAATGTGTAGTGAGGTTGTGTTGATTTCCAATTAAACATACAAATGAAATAAGTAGGAAAACTAGAAAAATGAGATGCAAGTCAATCCACCCACAAAGTCCTCTCTCTAAATGAGGAGGGGGGATGCCATGGGTAAAATCCCAAGCTCCCACAAGCAAATTTTGATCTTTCATTAATTGCTACAAGGAGTAGAAGGCCTTTTAGAGGGCTTCCCAAACGATGAAGGATAGCTTTTACAAAATAAGAACTATAAGGACTAGAGTCTCCTTTCAAAAATTGACAACCACAATGGCTAATGGAATCCTCTCAAAATCTGAAAATTACAAGGACTAAAATCATCCCCAAAAGGCCACAACCTAGCTAATTTGCAGCTGTCCTCTAATGCCCACGACCTCCTTGAATTGGTCTTCAAATGTGTGAGAAGTCCTGTAAAAAATAGTTAGAGGTTTCCAAGATTTCTCTTCAAGACTCTAGTTGCCAAAAGCTCCAACTATGGGCTGCAAAACAAAAAGGGAGTATTAGTGTAGAGAGAATGCAAAAGAAACAAAATATAATACATACTAATATACAAGAAACCAAACTAATGGGAATGAATTGTTGAGAATTGAATAGGGCAATGATTATGATTAATTCTTTTACTTGATCTTTGCTTGTGATTCCTTTTTACTTCTTAGCTTTGTTCTTTATTATTATATATGTGAAGCATCAAACAACTACCAAAAGAGGAAGAACAATGACACAATATATAGGCTGGAAGCCAGGGCCAAAACCTCTCCTCTTGAGAGGAAAACCACTTAAATGTCTTCCCTTCGTTATAGCTTCTTTAATTAACGAATTCCATGTCCTTAAGACTAAGTCCAATACCCTCCATGACCAAGGCCAATGTCTTTGGATGATGTGCCAACTTCTATATAGCCAAATCCAATCAAATCTCTTCCGGTTGCACGTTTTGGACCTTTTGCTGCAAGATTTTTCGGCCTCCTATTGCAGATTTGAAATTTCTTCCTCCCTATAGTCGTTGCTGCCATACATGAGAGCTTCGATCTTCTTCTAGAGCCTTTCTTTGACCTTGCCTTCTTCTTACTTCTGCAGCTTGAGAGACACTCTTGGAAACCTTCGCTTGAGCTCTTTGCTTCCTTTTCTCCATGATTGAACTTGTAGATGGATGCCCTAGGTCTGCTGCAGAAATCCTAGTCCTCTTTAGTAGATGAGAGAGAAAATTAGCCCAAAAACAAATTTCCTTCGTCCTCCTTCGCTGTCTTCTCCTTCCTCTTCCTTCGCTAGAATGAGTGTTGAGTGAGTGTGCTGCAAGTACGACGAGTCCTCTTCTATTTATAGGCTCTTCAAGAGGTGGACGTGGCTCTTCCCTTAGGCTAACTTGCCAGTTGCCAAGTCGACTTGGTCTTGGAGGATATTCGACACTTTTAAAGACAAATAATTTTCTTTACAATTTACAATGTGCCCAGTGGGGTCTTCAACTTATGACAATGACTCTTTGTTCATTTGGGGTAGTATCAGATGTGCTCTAGCCATGAAAACTGGTGGAGAGGCTAAAGCACATGAGATCTCTAAGACCCAGAAATGGTTTGGACAGATTGTACCCGGCTTGGGAGATATTAAAATAATTAATATTTTTAATGGAGTTCCTAAGCCTAAACTTAGGAAAAATAAAGTATTAATGGGTATTAATATAAAAATGGGTTAGAAGGTTCCAAAAGTCATGGATCAAGCCAAATCTAATCTTAGTCGTTGATTAGAGATTTAATCTCGGTCGTTGAAGGACCAACGAGAAAAGTATAAGAGGAGGCTTGAGGGTCAGTTATAGAACACACTAGAGTGATCAATCATTCATTTTGCTAGAGCGGGGTTTCTAAGCAAAAATGAATTAGTGATCGGCAGCGAGGGGCAGTGAATACATTGTAGAGAGGCAAAGTTAGTACCAGAGAGGTTGATGCAGAGGCAGCTGGGAGCTGCGCAGATCCAGAAGAGGCCAGCGTGGGTGACGCAGAGGGTCTAAGGGCTGACGCAAAAGCTTCATTAGCTACGCAGAGGCTAGCAGAGTTGACGCAGGTCCAAGAGGCAGCACTGTGAGGATTTTCGTGGGGTAGACTGGGTGTTGGTGAGTTGGATAGGGTGACGCAGTCCTTATCAGAGTGACGCAGAGCAATGGAAGCTGCAATTGTTGCTGTGGGATTGTTCATTCGGTAATTAACGAGCCGGAATATCTGTCTCTGAGGAGAGGTACTATTGTTGAGGGCATTCTTTGTTGGGTGAGCCATTTCTGGCACCCTAGTTGTATTCTGAAAACTGCATAATAATAAAACCCTCTGAATAGCTGCATCGGTTTCCCCGCATTGGGTTTTTCTGGGGACATTGGTCTAAAAATAACGGTGTCACATGTGTGCTTGTTTTCTTTCAATTGATGACTTGTAGATGTTGATATTGTACTTGTGTTTATTTTCAGTGTTTACATGGTAAATAAACTTGTTAAGTAATTAAACAAATAGGAAGAAAGAAACCAGATAGTACAGGAAGAATTTCTAACTGGTTAAACTTAGAAATTCCAACATGGTACCAGAGGGAGGTTGTAGATCATAGGAAAACTGGAGGCGTCAGCCGAGCAGAGCATTTGTAGCAGATTCCACTGTCCCGAGTGACAGAGCTAATCCTTGCAAAAGGCGACAGAGGAAGGAGTGACGCAGAGGGACTGCGTCATCATTCTGTCCTAGAGAAAGGTAGCGCAGAGGCTAAGGGAGGCAAAATCAGGGTCATGCAAAGGCCAGGAGGGCTGACGCAGTTGGCTGGGGGAGCTAATTTTCCAATGCCGCGATTGCGCAAAGCTAAGTGGCTCAATCCTTAAGTTGCTGGGGTATAGGAGGCTGCGGGTAATTTGCAGAGCGAAGCTGGTGGGGTACTGTGGTCAGAACAATACCTAATAGGGCAAGACCAAGGTGGAGGGAGTTGCTGTCGAGGCAGATTTCTAGCCAAGGAATCTGGATCAGTGGTGTAGTGGCACAGTTGATCGAAGTGGGGCAAATTGACGTTGACAGAGGGATTTCTAGAAAAGAAATCGAGTCTCAAAGGGAGTCGAACTGAGAATTTCCATACGGGAAGTTGAGAGACTCAACAGGAGTCGAACAGAGGACTTCCAACAGGGAAGTAGAAAGACTCAGAGGAGTCAAAGGAAGAGCAGCGAGATAGCCATGAATGGGCTGAGAGATCAAGATAGGCTGGACATAGTGTCCAACTTTATGGTTTGGAAGGTCAGGGTCTTGTCCATTCTAGACAAACATCGCCTCAAGGGCTTCATCACGAGAGTGGTAGCTGTTCTAGTTGATCCGGTAGCTAATGAAAGGTACGAGGAGGCAATGGCGAAGGCTAAGTGCATCATCCTTGATGGTGTCAAGATCATGTGGTACCACATATTGCCGAGAAGGAAACAACAAAGGAGATGTGGGATGCCTTGAAGATATTGTACTAACATACTTCCGTGGAGAGGAAGATGCTCTTGGAGAATCAACTAAGGGAATACTAGATGCAGAAGGAAGAGCAAATAGATGTCTTCGTCGGTCACTTGAAGGCGATCTGTGACCATCTAACTTCCATAGGGGCCACACGGAATGGGGAATTGATGGTGAGGACCACACTGAACACAACTTCCGAGGATTGGGAGGCATTTGTCCAGAGCATACTAGGCATGACGAGTCTTCTAGATTGGGAAGAACTGTGGGCGACTCTCCGTCAAGAAGAAATTAGATGGCTGACCAAGGTGGGGAGTAGCGACAAAGGGGTCAGAATTAAGGAGGAAGAAGAGGATGCGACTCTAGCATCTGTTGGAAAGAAGGAGAAGAGGAAGAAAAAGGACCTCTCCAAGGTCAAGTGCTTCTGTTGTGGGGAAATGGGTCATTTTGCGAACCAGTGTCTTAGGAAGAAGAGCAAGGGAGAGGCTTCAGACTCGAAGGCAGCGCCTGTAAAAGTAGAGAAAGAAGTCGAGGAGGATGACGATTGTGCCATGAGTGCTCATGTGCCACTTGAGGAGAAGTGGGGAGACATCGAGATGTAGTCAGATGGACTACAGGCGATGAGGGGCAAGATCCTTGAGATACCCAACCTCTTGGATTATGCCTTGCTACGGGAGCCCCGCAGAGGAGTAGCAGGACTTGCGGATGTCGGTAGAGATGGATGCAGATGGAGTGGCAGAGAGCACTACAGTGTAGGAGTCCTAGGACAACGCGAGGCTCGCAGGCTGCAACAATGCGAGAGACACGAGAGTGTTGCACCAGTGCAGGATGGCATAGAGGGGTGTGCAATGGTGCGAGATGCAGGGAGTTGTTGCAACAACGCAGAGGTCAGTAGAGGGAGCACTTGCTAGCGGCGAGGGAGCTTCAACATCGGAAGTGTTTGTAGCCTGACAAGGATGTCAGACGTTGGGTGGATCAGTTACTTACTTCTCAGTAACTGATTTGCAGTGCAGTAGCACGATGTAATGTGTTGAGAGGGGGTGCAGTGCAGATGCAGTGCTGGGAGGATGGACCAACAACAACACGGATGTGGAGGGAGCTGCCGTACGAATGCACCAGTGGCAGTGGTAGGGCCATGGGCAGCAGTACAGAATGCAACAGTGTGGAGGATGTTGGGCGGGGTGGCCCAGCATCAACACAGGGACAGACGCCAGATAATCAAGGTGATGCTTAGTGTGGAGTATTACTAGAGCACAATCCTGCTAAGAGGGAGTGTTGGTTTGGGGTAGCATCGGATATTCTCTAGCCATGAAAATTGGTGGAGAGGCTAAAGCACATGAGATCTCCAAGACCAGAAATGGTTTGGATAGATTGTACCTGGTTTGGGAGATATTAAAATAATAAAGATTTTTATTGGAGTTCCTAAGTCTAAACTTAGTTAAAATAAAATATTAATGGGTATTAATATAAAACTGGGTTAGAAGGTCCCAAAAGTCATGGATCAAGCCAAATCTAATCTTAGTCGTTAATTAGAGATTTAATCTTGACTGTTGAAGGACCAACGAGAAAAGTATAGGAGGAGGCTGGAGGGTCAGTTGGAGAACACACTAGAGTGATTAATGATTCATTTCGCTAGAGCGCGGTTGCTAAGCAAAAGCGAATCAGTGATTAGCAGCGATGGGCAATGAATACATTGTAGAGAGACAAAGTTAGTGCCAGAGAGACAACGTAGAGCCTGGAGAGGTTGACACAGAGGCAGCTGGGTGCTACGCAGAGGCAACTGAGAGTTGCGCAGAGCTAGAAGAAGCCAGCGTGGGTCACGCAGAGGGTCTAAGGGCTGACGCAAAAGCTTCATTAGCTGCTTAGAGGCTACCAGAGCTGACGTAGGGCCAAGAGGCAGCGCTGGGAGGATTTTCGTGGGGTAGACTAGGTGCTGGTGAGCCGGATAGGGTGACGTAGTCCCTATCAGAGTGACACAGAGCAGTGGAAGCTGCAATTGTTGCTGTGGGATCGTTCATTCGGTAATTAATGAGCTGGAATATCTGTCTCCGAGGAGAGGTACTACTGTTGAGGGCATTCTCTGTTGGGTGAGCCATTTCTGGCACCCTAGTTGTATTATGAAAACTGCATAATAATAAAACCCTCTGAATAGCTACACCTGTTTTCCCGCATTGGGTTTTTCCGGGGACATTGGTCCAAAAATAACGTGTCACTTGTTTTAGTTGATGATCTGTAGATGTTGATACTATACTTGTGTTTACTTTCTGTATTTACATGGTAAATAAACTTGTTAAGTAATTAAACAAGTAGGAAGAAATAAACCAGATAGTACATGAATAATTTGTAACGGGTTAAAGTTAGAAATTCCAAAATTCTTGACTTCTTGACCTGGGACAAACCCTAGAAGTACTCAGTGGGTGCTTGACCTATAAAATAAAAGACCTTGAGCATGAAATCCATGCTCCAAAATAATAATAATAATTTTTTCTTTCATTTTATAATTACAAGAATCAAGAATATATTTCATACTTATGAAGACCGAACCTAGTTACACATTTTTCAACATGAACCCCCATACTTGTTTAGCTTAGAGAATTGCTCTTAAGTAGCTTGTGTACTCTTGAAAGTTCTAGATCAAAGGAACATGTAATTTAAATAAATAGATGATTCAATTAGATAATGGGAAATGGAAACTTCCCTCTTGCTCCTCTTTGGATGAAGGACTTGGAGTGAAAATTGACGAGTCTGGAGCCACTTCGAATCTGTGAGTGAATTGATCTATATGATACTTCTCCCATGCCCAAATGGATTTCTATACACAAATTCAAATAGATTT
Source organism: Pinus taeda (assembly GCA_000404065.3). Classification (NCBI taxonomy): domain Eukaryota; kingdom Viridiplantae; phylum Streptophyta; class Pinopsida; order Pinales; family Pinaceae; genus Pinus; species Pinus taeda. The sequence goes on from APFE030136271.1 coordinate 9,047, forward strand.
CTCCCTATACACTTGAAATAAATATTAACTTGCAAAAGGATTAGAGCACACAATGGGTGAAATACAACAAATATTCCTCCAAAAATAAATTGGCAAGTTCACTCATAGAATGTTACTCTAAATCAATGATATGTGCAAGATAGTTTGCACATATCAATCCAAACTAGACGACAAATATAAGCTAACAACATTCAAATATGCAAGAAAATTTAAGCATAATAATAATAGCATGGAAAGAAATAACCTCAAAGTGCCAAGAGAACTCCACCAAATTGCCCCTAAGTCTTTGATTTCAGTAACAAATTGCAAGTACAAACTGACAAAGTTTCCTCAGGCCCAATAGCTCATAACATGAATACGTAATGAGAGCTCAATGGCTCAATTTATAGAAAAACTGGAAAGATCTCAATGTAAACCCCATTGCTAAGTGGAGAAGGAGAAAATCTCGAGGCAAATTCGAATTTGCCAAGTATAGCTCCAATGCCAAGTGTAAAAATTGATTTCTGGCAAGTGGACAATGTTTTGTTCTTCCCTTATGTGCCAAATTTGATTTTCCCTTCCCGTTGTGCCAAGTATAGATGTATGTGAGTGAAGAGGGGAGCAATACCCACAAATTTCTCAACCAAATAATAGTGGATAGACACCTCTGCAAGTTGAATCTCAAACTGCTCTGTGTTAGCTGCCTGTAGTTGTGCGTATTTCCCCTGAACTAAATTGTGTAGATGCTGCTTTCATGTGTTGCGTACATGTGTGATGTGGGTGTAATGTTGGTGGAAGCATTTCGCATAAATTCCTTGTAACGACCCATCTTTAAATACATATATTATATGCTCCAAAAAGAAAATGAAAATGATATTAATAAAATAGAATATAGATTAAGTATTAGTATCAATAATTAATTAATCTAAAGTTATAAAGTTTATATTAAAAACAAACATAAATAAAGTTTATATTAAAAACAAACATAAATAAAGTTTGTATTAAAAACAAACATAAATAAAATAAAAGTATACATGAATATCATAAAGTCAAAAGACAAACGAATATGATAAAGTACATCTAAGTGTTATAAAGTAAAGGAACGTTAGATGGTTGTATGGAGGTGTGATAGTGTTATAATAACAATAACACATATACAAGGTTTAAACGTTAAAAAAAACCTTAATGCTACATATGAACACCATCATATTTAAATTAAACTGAACCTTAAGTATAATGCAGAAACACCTGTAACGGGAGGATGACTCACGCGCATGGGAAAGCTGTCACCGTGGGAGAAAGCGGTGGAGTCGCTGGTGTACAGGGCGACCACCGCTAAACCCAGGCTATAAAACCGCAAAACTGAGCTGAGAGTGGGGGTTGAACAAGGGAGGTAAAAACCAGGAGGATGAATTCAGAAAGGAGGAAGGTCTGCCATTGGAAGAGCTTTAATTAGTGTGAGGTTTTGGGCACGGGGGACAATGAGCTTCTGCGAGAAGCTTACTGGATTGAGCGGCCAGGCTCTGCTCAGTCTGGCTGGGTGGAATTGGTTTCCCGGTAATTGGATCAGAGTAGCCGCAACATCATCAACTACACCAGAGCAGGCAGGAGTTCGGGTAGGTATTCAAAATCCTTTACGGTTCTTGTATTTCAGTTCTTGGTTCTTGCAGTATTTCAGTTCTTGGTTCTTACATTCCTCAAAGTATAATCTTCCCAAATCTCTAAAGTTCAATGCTGATTTTACTTGGATTATTTGTGCTGCCAAATGGGTAGTCATACCTCATGGTGGCCCACAAAATGATTTCACCATGTGCTTTAATACTTCTGCCATGTGAGTTCCCACCCAACCTCCAACCCGTCACTTTAATTTGATTTGATTTTCCACTTAATTTCCGTGTCATTCGGCATGTGGATTTTGTTTTTATTTTTCTCCACTTTTTAATTTATGGGCTAATTTATTCCCACATTCTACTAAACTTAGGAAAATTGCGGTTTGAGGCTCTGGAACTTCTCCTTTACCTCTCAAAGTGTATCATAGTAGAAAGTTGAGGGTTAGAGGTGTAATTTTTTAACCACACATACCCCATAGAACTTCTCTAGACATCACTTATAAGTTATTACATTTTACATTCATAATTTATTAAAATTTCCGTCCAATTGGAAATTAAAAGAATTAAAAAACTGACCTTTATACCTAAATCAAATATCACGAAATTTTACAAGTGATCTAGTATGGTAATATAGAATGACTCTAGACACTAGGACTCACCCAAGGCCTTGCCATCAAGCCGCACTTTGGCTTTGGGGCTATGCTTGAAGGAAAAAACTCAATTAATTGTTAAGTTGTCGAAAACACCTAGTAATTAACCAAGTAAAGCAAAATTCCCAGAGTAAACTCACTTGTTGACAATGTCCCAAGTTACTTAGACCTGTTACGTGACTCAACTCATCATACTAGCATTACTTTACATCATTGCTGCAGGACTTGTGGAATCCGTGTACAACATGAGAAGAAGAAATAGAGTTACAAAGCTCTGATGATATAGTGAACTCTGATGGTACATGAAGCCTTTGATACATCCTCAAGCATGGAGTCTTCAAATTTTTTTTAGGTACAATTCGGTGGTCAACACGTCCGACGTCCCCACGTCCTTAGAGTGCAAGGAAGCGCAGGGACGTGTTTCCTAGGTGGAGGGACGCGTCCCCGTGGAACACTGTCTCTAAGATACATCTTTACTAATGAAATAAACATTACAGTATTTAACATCATTTTCGTAAAAAAAAAGTGTTGCCTGTCAATTGATGACATCCCATATACTCCTGCCTGCCTGCATGGTAGTCCCTTTTACCAAACACAGCCCCTTTTTAATGAAGAGAAGATATGAAGAGGACACTACAGTTAGCAGCAATCTAGTTGCCAAAATGCTTTGGCAACTTGGCAAATCTGCATGATATAACTGCTCCAGTTTGTTACAAACTACACAGACCTTTGCTTTGTGGGTGATCCATTACCATTAAAATTTGTTATCAAGGATCAACTACACAAATACTTTGATTTTTAAAATGGGATTGGACTTCCAGATACCTAAAACTCCTTTGTTTTAATTTTTTTTTATTGGTAGAACTCTAGTCTTGTTAATTGTATTCACTATTTTTTTTAAGGTTAGGTAGTTTATATTAATTTTCAAAAAAGGAAGCACATAACTGTTTTTCATAGGTTACTGGTCTGCAACTTGGGAAACCACACCAGTTGTAGAGGTTCCAATTTTTTACATTATATATCACAAAAGCAACCAGTCAATCACATAAACTGAAAAGATAACTAACTGAAATACTTTGCCAGAGTTTAACAACCAAAATCAAAACAGGGCCACCACATAAAATTGTAACCAAACAACTGGCTCATTTGATCATGTCATCCTTAGGGAAAATCCACTTGGATTGGTGGGGAATGGTCACTTTCTTCTTCGGAGGGGGTAAAAATAGTGTGTGTCTTCTTCTTGGTTAAAACAGAAACTTTTCTGTTCAGCTTTTCTTGATTTTCTCCATCATTTCCGCTTTGTAGTCCAGAGTCTCCTGCTAATTCGCTGAGTGTCTGGTTGTTCAATAAGAACTCTTCTCACAGGAGTTTTAATTTGCCAATATAGGTTGACAGCCGACATATTAAAGGTTTGGCGAGATTGAGTTGAAGTACCAATTTCCAGCATCAACTTATGCAATCATTCATTGAACCACTTCCTCTTCAACCTCTGTAACCGTACTTCCTCTTGAACCTCTACAATCGTTCGTCCAACCACTTCTGGAATTACTTCCGCATAACAAGCCATAGCTTGTTGAGCTGCAGTCTGAGCTCAAGTTTGCAAGGAAGATGGGTGATGGGCATCTAAACTCTCAGAGGGGACAACTCTGCCCCTTCTTCTTCCTTTGCGTCTAGCAGAATTTCTACATCGACTCATAGGAGGGAGAGAGAGTAGATAGGACAAAACAAGAGAACACAAGATCAACCCCTATGAAGGATAAGGGAGCAGAGCACCGAAATAGAGGGAAAAACAACTTCTCGAAGGAAGAATTTTCAAACTCGGGGAAGGGGTAGGGCTGGCTTCCTTGGCTTGAAAGTCCTTGTGATACTCTTAGATTGGAAAACCTAGTAGAATAGGGGGCATCACTACAATTCAAAAGAAGAGGGGGGAATAGAAGAAGGGCAGGAGGACAAAGCCAGTGACCCAAAGAGGACCAACAGACTGGCAGGGGAGCCAACAAACTACAAAGCAGAGTCTGAGACTTGGAATTGATATTAAAAAATCTGATAAATAGAAAATAGCAGACACTAGAATTACCTTGAGACCAAGGAGCCAAGTCTCCCGAAGCCCAAGCCTGGAACTAGCAGTATTGAATCCACAAATCTCCATTTTTAGCCCACTTTTAACTTTATTATTTTCTTGATTTTTATGATTTTTTGGTGTTCTGGACCCTTGCCAATTTTATCCAGATGCCGATATTTGCAACACTGATTTTAACAGATACTTTTGTTTCTTGCATTTTCAGGTGACAGACTTCAGTGTTGTGGTTGAAGGTTTTTGTGGGCTTTGCTGTTCATTAGATACGATGGATTATGTTCAACCACTTTCATGTGCAAGAGTCATCGATGGATTTGTTTCTAAACGCAAGCTTTCTTCAGTAACATATTATGTTCATTTTTACTTGAAGAAGGCAATTAGTTTCAATGTGCCTAGATGGCCTGTAGGTTGTTTAAATAAAACTATTGATATTGAAAGACAAGAAGTACAAGAGGGACAGATATTCTGGATAATTTTGGTGACACATAAATATGTTATTAAAGGCAAGGTAAGTTCACATTTATTGACGAAATCTTAGATCCTTGAAGCTTATGTTTTGCCTCTTCTAAATTAGAACTTTTCATTTTGAATGCTTAAGCTTTTATGAAGCGTTTTGAGTCTGGACTGTTATACCTTCTGAATTTTTGCAGGTAGGTGTTCATAAGTCAGATTGGAATGCACATAGTTCTTTTGCTGAAGCTGTTGTCCTCCCATATAGAATTGTCACAGAAGATAGAAAACCTAGTGGTCATAACGGAAGTCCTGTAAAAGACGAAACTAGGAAAAAACTGGAAGATGATATCTTCACAGATATCAACACAAACTATTCTTTTGAGGAATCCAGATGTTCGAACACATGGGGAGATAGGGTGGATACAAAGAGATTTGATAATACAAATGTGAAGTGCATGTGCAATATTTCAACTCCAAACAGCTGTGATGGTGATGGGATTCGAGATCACCCCTCAAGTTATTTTCACAAGGAGCAAATGATTTCTGAAAAATACTCCGATAGACTGTCAGAAGAAGAACGACAGAAACTTCAGTGTTCTTTGCATTTCAGAAATTTATATACAGAAGATGTTTTGCTTCATGGCAACCTTTTCATGCTAGTTAATTGTCTCAAGTCAAAGGAATTATCAGAGGAGAATCCTTGCTTAAAGAAAGTCCTTCTGGAATTTGGTTGTCAAAGTTTGAGCTATTATCAAGTATGTAAGAGGATGCTAACCATTTATATTCTTAATAACCAGTTCAGATTTTCTCATTATTTATCACTTGATTTAACATCCTATTATATGTTGCACTTTTGTTTAACTGTAATTCTGGTGCTTGTAGAGTATCTTGGCTATATTTATATATACTGAATATCCCTGATGGGTGTTTTTGCAATCAGTTACTGCAGATTGGAGATTGTTATCTGATTCAATGCCAAGCTGAAGATTGCTCTTCGGACCCACTCATGGGTTTTCCTTCTTTGAAGAATAATAAAATTGTGGTGTCATCTCACAACCCTATTTGGAGTCTGTCAATTGCTTCTTACCAGTGGATAGGAAAACAAATTGGGCATCAAAACTCCATTTTTTCTGCAAATGAGTACAATACACCACCTTTGACATTGCAGTTCTGTGACATGAATGAACCTACTAATATTATTAACTATGGCAAAAAGGGAAGGTTTTCCACTGGTTGGCATGACCAAACAACATCAGTGAACCTTAGAGATGTTATGCTTTATATTCCGTGTGGGGCAGTTGTTATTATACAAGAGCTTATTGAACATGTCAAAGCTAACATGATCCCTATTATTATGGGTGTATATGATGCTTTTGAAAAATGCTTAGCTTGCAGAGTCATGGTAGATGGCCCTCCACAATTTTCAAATGCTATGGTATATGCTAATGGTGGCAAATTTGAAGGCAAATTACCAGAGGGAGAGTTGATATCCTTGCATGGAGAAGTCAAAGATGTCCTTTGTAAAGAACTGAATCCTTTTCTACAGGAAAATAGATTCAGTTACAAATATCTACCTACAGATATCAGTTCAATATTTATTCCAAAAGTAATGTACACTATCCAATTACAAGGTCCACATGATTCTGAGAAGGTAGGGTCCTCCCTTATATTTCGTGTTTCGGGGAAAAATTGGAATACCGCACATTACTCTCTGGCATATGCAATGCATTTTAGTTTTCTATAAATGAGAGAGATTTAGCTTCTTGATATCCAGCTCTGGATCCCATATTTCTGGCATTCATGTTTTTCATTTGGTTGGTGTCTCCAGATCTGTCTTCGTGGAATATTCAACAAATGTGCTTTGCCTCTTGGATTTGGACCAGGAGTGTCTGCATCATTTTATCGTGTGCTTTTGCAAAGGTTTGCGTAGTCATCATCTGTTCTTTCTCAACAGAATGATTTTTGTAGACACATATATGATTGTATGATTTAGGGTTATATCCTTTTTCTGAAGAATGATTTAGGGTTATATGTTGTGTTTATTACTGTGTCTTTCCTTACAATTTAAGGTGCACACGTGCACATATCTTGTTTCTCTTCAGGCCATTCATTGTGAAGTGATGCATACTTATAATCTCCATACATTTATCTGTACATAATTGTCTTGTTGATTGTTTAACATAAAACATTTTTCTTTCCAACCCATATACTGTAGAGAAAAGGTACCAAGGAGGTGTTTCCTAGTGCTTTTGCCTTTTGGCCTAGGAAAACACATGAGAACATCTTTCTAGTAAGTGATTTTATGAGTTATTAAAGTCATGTGACTCAAAGTTACTTTATGAGGTACTTTAATACTATGCACTTTATATTATTAAAGTCACTTTATGTTTTTAAGTTGACTTTATGTGGAAAAGGTACAAGGTACAAAAACAACATTAAAGTGACCAGGGAGCTCATTAATGAGGGGGGGATATAAAAAGGGGGTCAATGGGAGATTAGATCTCCACCCTTGATCAAGGAGAGCTGAGATCTAATCTCAGCCCTTGATCTTAGGGTTAGGGCTTCTCTCAACATAATGAGACTAAAAAGAAAAAAAGGCATAGAGAGCTTTCATTCTTCATGTGCATTTATTGGAGAAGAGGAGGAGAGCAAGAGAAGAGGAGAAGGCTGTGAATGCAAAGGTTTGCTGAAGGAGAGGATTACCAACAACAAGGAGAAACACCATCAGAGGGCTGAGTTTCCAAACAAGAGAAGGTTGTCACCAAACATGTGGTTTTGTATCAACCCTAGTGTGAATTTTGGGGCAGATTTTTAGGAGACAGGCCTGAGTTTTCAGGAAGCTCAGGCCCGAAATTTTGAGGAGTCTTCCTGCACGAATTTTGGGGTGGTAATTCAGGCGGAATCTTCAGCAGAAATAGTTGGTTTGTGGCTCAGGTTCTCACGCCAGAAATTTGCTGCCAGTGATACGCAGACTGAGAGATTCAAGTTTGTTTGGCAGCAAGTTTTGTGGAGCAGTGATTGCTGAGGATTGGCAAGAGTTTCTAGTGAGCAGAGCTCAATTTTTCAGTGGCTGTTTGAGCATAAATCCGAAGGCAGAAATTTGGCAAGGGCACTGGGCGGAGGTGTGACAGAGGCACTTGGTTCAATGGCAGAGGCATATTCTTCTAGAAGGTTGAGCACAAACTTGAAGGGAGAGATAAGTACTTGAAGTGTATTATTGCTGTGTAAATATTTCTGCGAGATTAGTAAATAAAATCCTCCTTAAGACTGGTTTTCCCCTTGTGGGTTTTTTCACGGTCAGTCTTTGACCAAAAATCCTAGTGTCTTAAATTCTATGCATGCTTGTCTTATTTCCTTATCAGATGAAAGTGAAAAGTTAAAAGAGTAGAGGTAGCCTGTTGTATTTATTTTGTAATTTATACTTAAAGTTTATGTATCAGCTTATGTGGGCTGTGGGCATTAAATTTGATGCATGAAATCAACTAAGACCGGGGTGGTCTATAGACCTTAAAATTTCTACATTGTATCAAAGCTGCCAGTGAACTTCAGCTGATAAATAATGAATTGTAATGACCCATCTCGAATTACGTGCATAAGGAGAATATTAGCATTTATATGATAGCTACATATGCATGCGTCGCATGCATTGCACTACTATGCATACTAATTGAATACCTAACTCACAGGAAAATTTTAGATTTATATTTATGAGTAAATGAATAAAGAAATATTAATAAAATTATGATTATAAACAAATATTATAAATTCATACTTATAATTAAATTAATAAAGAAATATAAATAAATTGTATTTACAAACAAATATTATAAATTCATAATTATAATAAATTAATAACGAAATACAAATAAGTTATATTTATAAACAAATACTATAATTGTTCAAACTTCAAAATATGTAATAAACTTAACCTTACCAATAAACTTCATATGTCAAAGAGAAGGCTTTGCTGTCAACATTAACGCAGGGGGCGGATGCCTAGTTGGACTTCGACTAAACCATATCACCTTACCCCATCATTGGTTGAACTTGAGATAAGGTGGCCACAGTTTTGAGGCAGAAGGAGATTTTATATAAGATGGTAGGAGAATACTTGAAGGAGGGAGGAAAGATTTTGAACCTGGGACAGGAGAGCATGAAAAGGGAAACTTTTTTGTGAAACAAAAGGGAATGAAACAAAGGAAGAGCCACAGTGAAAGAGGGTATTTTGAGGGTGGAATTAACTGAGAAATCGAGATTTGAGCACTATTCTTGCGGTTTTGGGCACGGGGGGCCAGAAGACCTCAATTCCGAAGTCTTCTGGATCTGGAAACCAGAGAGTTTGATCCCAAATAGGATGGGAGGCATCCTTGGTTTGGTAGCAAGAGCAGATCGGGAGCAACGTTAGCCAAAAATCAACTTCAAACGAGATATCCAGGCATTTATCCACAATTAAAATTGGCAAATTTATGTTAAATTTGTTTGTCATGTTGTTGGTAAAATGTATGCTTTACATTTTGGTATCATAGCGTGGGTTCGAACTCTTTCAGACCTCATAGGCCCTAGTCAATGAGTTTTAAATTCAATGCACTGTGATGAAATTTAATCCATTTATTCACGAAATTGCCGTGGCTGGACATAGTTATGTAGTTACAATGACCTTTTCATGGTTTTGCCCAGGATTATTTGAGTTCACTATTATATTGCCCGTAAGTTTAACTTGAAACAATTATGTCCTTCAGATTGGGTTTCGCCTTTTACTTTAGTAAGATTGCTCTAATAAAAAATTTTCTGGGCTAGCAGTGAGTGCCAGTACCACCCTTTGTTTTATTTTTAAAAGCCACCAATTACAGATTATTTTGCAAGGTTAGTAAAATCGATTTTTCATTTTTTCTTTTCGAACATAGGTTTGATATTTGATGTGAGTCATCCCATATATATTTTTTTCCTTATGACTTCAAGTATGGAACCCAGTTATGGGAAAAACATAAATGGGGAACCACACCCTCAAGAACATTGTAGAGTTTGTTTTTAGATAACGTTATTGCCGTGATGATGAATAAATATAGACAAATTTACCCTCAATTTGGTGACGAAATGGCTTTTGAATCTTGACCAATCTTTTTTCTTTTTTATTTTAATAGTATGGGTTTAGTACAGGGGCAGCACGAGCTCCGCTAATTTGGTGACCGTACCTACCACCCTCTGGTCTTGAGTTTGACTCCCTTTCGAGATATTACATTGTAACAAGGGGTTTTACTAAAAGGCGCGAAGCGGAGTGGGTCATCTCACTATAGTTGACTGAACAAATGTATTGGTT
>APFE030136285.1:11195-44380 GCA_000404065.3 Pinus taeda
AGGAAATGGAATTGGTGTTGTTCTAATGCAAGATGAAAGACCCATTTCTTTTGAAAGTCATCCAATAAAGGGAAAGTTTTTACACAAAGCCATTTATGAGAAGGAAATGTTGGCAATACTCCATGCACTTAAGAAATGGCGACCCTACCTAATGGGAAGACACTTCAAGGTAAAAACGGATCATGATAGCCCTAAATACTTTTTAGAACAAAGATTATCCTCTGAAGAGCAACAAAAGTGGGTCACAAAGATGTTGGGTTATGACTTCGAAATCATCTACAAAAAAGGGAAGCAAAATGTGGTGGCAAATGCACTCTCAAGAAAGGATGAGGATGTGGAAGCATTGTTGTGCGTCGTTTCTATTATCCAACCAGATTGAATAAACAAAGAAAGGGAGGAATGGAAGAATGATGAAGAAGTGTGGGAACTTATTCGAAAGTTACAACAAGATTCCAATACATCTAATACATTTCGCTGGAAAAATGATTCGTTATGGTACAACGATCGCTTATACCTCGGTAAGAATTCCCAACTCAAACAAAAGATTCTTATGGAATTGGAAACTTTTCCCTTGGGAGGGCACTCAGGATTTTTAAAAACTTACCACAGGGTTAAGAAGGAATTTTTTTAGGATGGCCTTAAATCAGATATTCAAAAGTTTCTGGTGGAATGTTTGGTTTGCCAACAAAATAAAGTTGAAACAATTAAGACCCCAGGTCTATTACAGCCTTTATCCATTCCAAGCCAACGTTGGGAGGAGTTTTCAATGGATTTTATCACAGGTTTACCCAAGTCTGAGGGAAAGAGTGTCATCATGGTGGTAGTTGACAGACTTACCAAGTATGCACACTTTTGTGCATTATCACATCCATTTAAAGCCGGTACAGTTTCTACTGCATTTATGGAAACAATTCAAAAGCTACATGGAAACCCAAAGATTATTGTAAGTGACAGAGATCCCATTTTCACTGGAAATTTTTGGACAGAATTGTTTTCGTGTCTCAGTACTCAGTTAGCTCATAGCTCATCTTATCAACCTCAATCTGATGGGCAAACTAAGATAGTAAACAAATGTTTGGAAGGATATCTTCATTGCTTTGTATCTCATAAACAAACACAATGGGTCAAATGGTTTCCTCTAGTTAAATGGTGGTATAACACTTCCTTCCATACAACAACAAAAATGACCCAATTTATGGCACTTTATGGATATCAGCCACCAGCCATCACATCATATTTAAGAGAAAACTCTAAGGTTCAAGAAGTCGAACATCACATCGAGCATCAACAACAAGTCCTCCAACTCTTAAAGGATAACCTCATTTTGGCGCAGAATAGAATGAAACAACAGGTAGATCAACATCGCAGCAAAAGAAGTTTTGATGTAGGTGATTGGGTATTCCTATGGCTACAACCATATAAACAAATGTCCCTCAAGCAAGCTAAGAAGGATAATAAATTATCACCAAAGTATTATGGTCCGTACAAGGTGTTGCAAAAAATTGGTACTATGGCATACAAATTGCAGCTTCCTGCAGCTTCTCGAGTGCACCCAGTTTTCCATGTTTCATGTTTAAATAAGGTTATAGGCGACAAGATCCTAATTCAAAGAATATTTCCAGAACTTGACGAGGAAGGAAAAATTACATTGGAACTGGAAGCAGTCATAGAAACAAGAACTCGACAACTACGAAATCGATCAATTTCGGAGTATCTCATCAAGTGGAAGAACTTATCCGTTGAAGATTTCACATGGGAGGATGAGAATTTTATACAGAAACATCCAGAACTACTCAAGCGTTGAAGAAAACACTTTTTTGAAGGAGAGGGGCATGTTAGGTCCCTATAATATTAGTGATTACCCCATTAATATTGTAGTTGTATCCTTATTAATATTGTTGTGCCCCTATTGTTATTACTGTGCCCCATAGAATCCCTCTATTGTTATTTTTGTGCCTTTATATTATTATTGTTAGGTCGGTTGGGTTATATTGTGACTCCTTAGACTCCTATATATAGAAAGGAGGTTTTGTCATTTGAATCAGCAAAGAATCATTCATTTGTGTAATGTAAAGGAGGTTGCCCCCTCGAAGAGGCTGAATTTTAGGGCATTGATCTATCTTTTCTATCTTTTTGTGAGTTGGTTTCATAACATAAACTAAAATTCTAGTCTGCATGATAACATAGTTTTTTCCCCTTTAGGACTAACTAAAATACATCTTGCTCCTGCACCGTCATTGCATTTTGATCCATCAAAATATAAAGACAAAAATACAGGCTTATTTACAGGTTTATTTACAATTTCTTCAGCAATAGTAACACACCTCGATGTATATATATGAGAAAAAATTTATATCTGTGATGTGAAACTATTAACAGAAAAATATGATGATTGAGCATTAAAATTACCAAATAATGATTCAATTGAGTAATTCCCGATAATGTTTTTATTGAAATCCATGGGTTGATTTTCCTACTCAAACTTCGTTACAGTATGTGTCATGTGCTTCTCCAGATTGATTTTAATTTGATTTGGTTTCTCTTTATAGGGAAGCCACATATGGGACCAATCAGTAGAAATGTAACCATGGAGTTTCTCAGACCAATCCCTGCTTAAAATTAACCCATAAAACTGATGGATGTCAACAATCAATATATCGATTCTCTGGACTACTCTAGTATCAGGTGATAACCTAACGATGATTGAATTAATATCTCCTAAGACTTGAACCTTAGTTCGATCTACTTGAACAATATGTACTGCATATTTTTGGGGCTCAATGTTTAATTTTGAGCAAACTGATGCTGGCATTATGTTTGATGAAGCCCCTGAATCTATTAAGAAGTTGTGTAGATTTCTATTGTAGATCTCATAGGTCAAGAGAAAAGGAGGAGTATGAGAATTAGATCTATCTTCAATCAAAAAAGAATTAGTAGCATCTACTTTATCTGATGGTGGCTTACATGTTCCTTTAGTTGCCTTGGATTATACAACATTTGGAAGAGGAGAAGAAGGTACTGCATGTAACTCTTTGAGCAGCAATTTATGTTGATGTTTGAGTTTGCTAAGCTCAAATAAAGAAATATTCGCTATAGTCTTCTTCATGTCTTCAATAATGTTGTAATCCATAGAGTCAGAGACTACCAATGTCTTGGATAATGAGGGTGGATTGAAAGATGATGGCTGATTTTGAGTAGGCAACACTGGATTTTTCTTCATGGGAGCATTATCTTTGTCAGTAGGGCTTGCATTTTTCTTCTTTTGATTAGATTGAACAGGCTCTACAATGACTTTACTTCTGGTATTTACTGGGAGAGCTTCCTCTTCATTTTCAGTATCAGAATTAGGAAAAATGAAGTCCCACATACCGTGACATTCAACTATCTCATCTTCTTCTCTTTCCTCGGAAGACAAAACTGTGTCTTCATCTTCATCATTATATGGATATGATTCTGCATTAGATATGGCAATAGGTGATTTCGATTCAGCTCTTTTAAAGTTCCTAAATGGCTTTTTAGTGGAGGTTTTAGCTACTTGTTTCTTTATCTCTACCATTTCATTAGACATAGTCTTCAAAAAATTTTGTAAACCCTCCATATCGTATGGATCTCTAGCTACTTTCTTCTTCGAATCATCTTTAAAAGTAACTTTTTTGGACTTTCTCTCCTCAAGAGCGGTTTTCTTTTCTAAGGCAATAATACGTTTTTCAACAGCAATCGCTTCTTTCATATTCTCTGCTAAGGTGGGCTTTGCAACTCTATCAACTAAGATGGCTATATTCAAAGGTAAATCAGAAATATACCATTCCCTTCGGACCTCTTCACTGGGTTTAGACATCGCAAGAATTTTGTTTAAGAGCTTATTAAATCGCAAGTTGAAATCTTTAATGGGTTCTTTTGATTCATTTTTAAGATTGGAGAGATAATTGATTAATGTCTTCGTGGACCTATCATCTTCGTACTTAGTCAAAAATTGCTCTTGGAAAGTATTCCAGCTATTAATGGATCTTGGTGGTAATGAAAAATACCATGATCCAGCTGCTCCTTGTAAGGTGTATGGGAAAAGTCTCACAACAGCATCTTCTTCTATCACTCCATTTAAGTTTATTGACAACGTAAATTTGTTTATGTGTTCTTCTGTTAATATGTTGATATTTGGAATAAACTTTGGCAACCACTTTTCAGGGTGGGCCGGTAATTGACTCAAGGGTGCAGGAATTGCGACTACCCTTGGATTTGTCCATGGCCTTGGTTGTAGTTGATTATGTTCCATTGTCACACTAACAGCAGAAAAAAGTTAGGGTGTAGTCACAAGTGGTTGCGTAGAGGATGTCGAAGTGCTTGTACCCTGTTGAAAAATGATATGAAGTTGGGGAGTGGATGGTTGACTTTGCAATGGATTGGATGATGATGATGAAAGAGTCTCACTGTCAGACTCTTAAGGTGTCTTCCTAGCTCTGTTCCTTTTAGGCAGAGGAAATTTTGTTGGTTCAATACCAAGCTTTTCGCTCTGTAATCTTGTAAGAGGCTGAGAAGGAATGTATAGTGAAGTCACACTACCTTTGGATAACTCATACTTTTCTTGTGATATTGAAAACCCTTAAAGTTTATGAATTAAAGATTGAACTTTAGGGGGTTCAAAGGAAGACTTGTTCGATATGTTCAAGTTTTCAGCAGTGGTTGTTGTCTTTTCAACTTCTTGCTTGAAAATTGGAGATTTAGAATGCAAGGGAGAAGTTGAGGGAGATTTACTCTCAGACTCGGCTATAAATTTGGATTTGCTCGCCATTCACAGTTCATGCCCTCCTTCTAGTGCCAAAAATGTTGATGCCTATAAAATCGTTGCATCAACATCGGGGAAAACCACCCGGTCCGGACCTTAGTGCAGCTCCTTTTCCGTTTGGTGTGGTGGCTCCGACTGGACATAATGGAACCAGTTTCTCAGTGATGTATGAGTTGATGGGTGATTGGTTTGTAATGTGTAACGAAGGTGATAAGTTCTTTATCCTACAATTCAAAATATATACAAATATAACTAATCTAACCTGGCTATCTTGTTAACAACATGATTTTTGATTATTTCTATTAGACAAATAGTCATATCGATGGCTTATTCGTAATATAGAAAGATGTGTTCATATAATGATTACTTTGTTTAAGAAGTTTTACATAGTAATTATAAAAACATTATATCAAGTTCATCACAATATATATAACTGACATATATATCCAAATGATAACAACTCTAAAACCTTCAGAAATGATATGCTAAAGAATTGTTTGAAAAACATACATATATCAATAATAGCAAATTTTAAGAAATGCCCATTCACATAAAGTAATAAGAAAAAAACAAAGATAATAGTACCGTATGCATTTGAATTCTCTTGATGTAAAAAACACTAAGATTCTACTTTCCTATTTGAGAAAACCTTCAGAAGATGCAAAAGTGCGATTCTTGCAAAAAGCTTCTTTCACAAAAATGCAGAACTTTGGTCCATCTTTTGATAAAAAAAATATTAGAAGTACAGAAGTGCAACTCCCAAGTTAAGTTTTAATACAAATTGAGTACTCTTTCTAAATACATGAAAGGGTCTTAAATACTAAAAATAACAACTAACTATCAATAAAAATCGCTATGCTTTGTTCTAACTGTAGACATGAAAATCTAGGATTCATTATGAAAATAGCAGTGCAATAGCAGTTGACCGAATTCATTGTATTCGCTTCTTTTCCTGTGATTGTAGCTGGCAGATTGCGAGAATTGGTTGGATTTCTGGAGGCTGACTCATCCTAGAACGTATTTGGGTTTTATAGGTGGCATTGGAGAGTTCGTAGATCATGAAGTTGATTGCATCTGAAATACATTTCATGGCCATCTGCTGGATATGTGGCTTGACTAGGAGAAACTAGAATGTTTCCCATGTCAAGTTTTGGATTTCTCCAATCTGGTTTTCTCTATTTGCCAGCTCTTGTTTCCAATGTTGTGCCAATGCCTTTGCTTTTGGGAGTTTACCTATGGAGCAATCGATGATCAAATTAGACATATGTAAATTGTTATTCACTAATTCGATCAAACCGTTCGTTGCGGCTCTGCATCTAGAAGTCGCTCTTTCGGCTTTCATTAGCTGGGACTCCCATGCGATAAACAGGATTTCCTTGTGTGATTCTTGGCAAGTTGGTAGCCATTCCTTCTATGGAATCCTACCAATATAGAAAATTGGTTAACCTTTCATCTATCTTTTCCAATTCAAGTCTGGCATCCACTGCCTTCTCAACCAATGATGCAGAGATATCACATAAGGGGTTGGCCAATGATATGTTGTGGCAAAGAGTATTCAACTGTCGGGACAAGGCTCCGATTATCTCCAAGGCTTCTATTCTGAAGTCACTTACCTGTGGGTAACCATTGTACCTTTCTATTTGTTCTTGCATTTGTGCAATTTGATCTTCCTCTGCCTTCTTTTCTTGCTCACTTATCATTTGAAGCCTTCTTAATTCCTGAGACAACTCCTGTTGTTTATGGATATTTTGTTCATCAATCCTCTTTTTCTCCAATTTCAACTGCTCTCCTAATCACTCATTTTGTTGCCTTTGCTCTGTTAACTACTATTCAAGCTGACTAATCTTTTGTTGTCCTTCTACCGATCGCACCTCCAGTTGAGTAATCCCCAGATCCTTTTCCCTCATCAGATGGCTAAAATCTAAGGATTTGACCATTGTCGTTGATGTGTAAGCTCCTATATATTGAGATAACTTTGTTAAATCCTCATAGGGATTGACTTCAGCTTTCCACACCACATTCGTCATTTCTACCTGAGGAGTTAGAAGAGGACTTTGATCAATTTTCATCTTTTTCCTTTGTCTTTTAACTAAAACCCTGTGCTTCAGACTGTAGAATACATCTAAGGGTGGTATTTCTTTGGTTATAAGTACAATCCCCTCTATAGGATTTTCGGGGATGATTTCTATGTCCTATTGAATTCTGGGTAGGTTGTCTGTCCCTTCAATCGAGACAGTAATAACTTCTAGCTTTTGCATTGTAGACAATTTTGGTGTAGTGACCTCTTGGGATTTATTCGGGTTATTGATGATTAAGTTGAACTTCTCCCATTCCTTGATTAAAGTAGGATCAATATTGATATTCGTATCAAGGGGCTCACTAGCTCCTTCCTGTGTCTATTCCCTTTCTAGGGTCTTTTCCTTTTCAGGAGTCTTTTCAATAATTTTCTCTTCACATTGGCCTTCTAGTTGAACCATAGAGGTAGTATTTAACAAGTCGAGAGGAAATGTTTGCAATCTTTGTGTCCTGAACTTGTAAAATTCCTCTAGTCCCTCTGCTCCCAATTTGAGTTCTTGCTAGTTGTTCCAGTTGAGAAAGTAACTCGGCTGAAGCAAAGAAATCATCATAATTATCCTTCTCATGTTCAAACTTGGCGATTTGGGCATGAGAAGTGACATTGTAGGCAACATATTTAGGATCATACTGCCTCTTTGGGATGACTGATAACTTTAACATTTTAATTTTCTCAGCTTCCTTCTCTGCATGTTTGAATTCATGCAGTGTGAAAGAACCACATCGGAGGGGGAATGAAGGCCACATCTTCTTTTTAGACTCCTTTAAGTTCCTTGACATCCCTTCTATTGTTATCTGATATGTTATTTCTCTGAAAAGTAACTTATCAGGGATGTATAAGGGAAGGACATGTGGGTCAATAATGCTGCCAAAAAGTCTGATGTACGTGAACTTTTGTTCACCAAACCAACTACCAATTGAAGTTAGGTCAACACAGGCTTCCTCGGACAACCTAGGAGCAGTTTTATTGAATATAGCATAATAAATGGGGAGGATGAAACCATGAAAAATTCTATAAAGATGACTTTTATAATGGGCTTTCCACAATTCCTAATGATAGATATGAATGGGGTTCGAGTCCTGTGGATTCCATTTCCAACCTAAAATATGATATTCATAATTGAAACAGATAGTGTCCAAAATATAGGCACTCATATAAAACGAGGGTATTACCCGAGTAGTCATAAACCTGTTTTCTCTATAATCAAGTATTTGGTTGGCCATTTTATCAAACAAAATGGTCGCCCAATCCATGATATAAGAGTTGACTGCAACCTCCATTAAAGGTACCATCTCCATAGAGAACTTGGCTAAATCATGGACTCCAAAGAATCTGCATATCATTGCACTAGCATAACAGTAAGGAGATGCTAATGAGTCTACGGAGTACATATCCGATGATTCATGCTTGTGTTTGCTTGGAAAATTCCTCCACTGTCTGATAGGGTCTGACTCCATGGCATTTTCCTTGGCGAATACTTCCAAAAATGCTTTGTTGTACCGCTTTTGTGGCTTAGGAAAATGGTACATTTTCTTCATATCTTCCACTCTAAACGACCCAAACATTTTTCCATCAGCTGTAAAGAAATTTCCCTCTGTAATGTTGATACTTTCAATAACCCATCTAACCAATTCATTGAAGGGTAATACTTTGGCGCGGGCTGCTATTCTGTGAAGATAAGAGCTGGCCAAATCCTTAAGAGTATTCTCTGATTTTTCAGTGGAATCTATTGTTACCATTGCTTCTTTGATCTCTTCTGGATCCTTGGCTTCCAGTAAATTGTATATACTTTCCCATGAAGCCTTGCCCAGACTGAGGCAAGTAGTATCACCTATCAAGACCCTTTTAAATGGTTCCTCTTTGGCTATGACGGGGGCCTTTGATTTCGTTGATTTCTTCGTCATTTTTTATGGATTCATAAGCTCAGGCTTGCTCTGCAAAAAGAAACTAAAGACCGTAACAGAGAAAAAATATGTTCAAATCCAACGTAGAATATAAAATACTAATAGTAATTTAAGCATGATAAGCAATATGAACTCTAATATTACCATGGATGAAATCCTCGAAGGATTCAACCATAACTACTCTATTAATGATTTCCGTAACCGCCAATCATGATACTTAAATGCCATAATGATATGTCGCATCACTCATATTATTAACAGTTCTCTAAAGTGGATCTCGTGGCTTTCCCAATCAGCAATTAGCGAAAATCGCATATCATAGATCAGGAGGCATAAACGTTAAAATTTAGGTGTTTCCTTACATACCTCCGATCGCAATAAAGGTGAGTTATCATAGGCGGGATAATCAACAAATTGTTTTTTATTGACTTAAGGTTTAAACTCGTGAACATTCGTTTAACAATCCCTTTTCACTTTTTATTAAAAAGCACACTTTTAATGAAATTACATCGATAGATTCTGAATAGATAGTTATGTGTCTCATTCTTTCAGTGATGTCCGATTGCAATTGGATTATCGCGTCGGGAGATTTGAGTGGACTATTGGAATGTTTCTTTGATAACTTACGATTTGCGCTTTCTAATAGCATTATCG
This sequence comes from Pinus taeda, assembly GCA_000404065.3. Taxonomy (NCBI): domain Eukaryota; kingdom Viridiplantae; phylum Streptophyta; class Pinopsida; order Pinales; family Pinaceae; genus Pinus; species Pinus taeda. Next base: position 20,611 of record APFE030136285.1, read on the forward strand.
CATTGGCGATTACCAATGAAAGCCTTAAGCCTATCCTTTAAACAAAGAGTGTGACACATTCTTTTATATTTGCTTTACGAGAAGGTCTTGTTAAATATCTAAATCAAATCGGACCTTTTCATAAATATTTTCATGTGTTTTGTGGATAAATCAAAGTTTGCGATTGTTATTGAATTATTGATTTTATCTAAGTCCTAAAAAAGGGACCCATTTCATGTTAAAGTTTTGGATGAAAATTTTGAAATGGGGAGGGTTGTTGTATAGCATGACAATTGACGATTCACTGGGAGAAACAGCTATCTCTGAGAAAGTAGTGCAATATCTATAACTTTCTTAATTTGGAAACCATTGAGGAAATAAAACAATCTAAGAATAGTTAAATAAACATTAACTCCGAATATAATGACAAATTTTTGTAATTTATTTTCCAATCTTAAAAATAAAAACATTTTGGGCTTATTCAAGCTTTGATTGGTTGGTATAGATAAAGTAGGGGGCTTCTCCAACTTAGCTTTTAAGTTTACTCTGTTCTCACAAGTAGTGCCTCTACTGCCAGCAGACATTTATAGTCTCGACATGGTTACCTTTTAACTATTTAAACATTCATTGTCCCATCCATATAAGAGTATAACTTTTGAAAGATAAATTCAAAAATATATGTATACACATATTTTTCCTTTTTGTGTTTTCTATTATTTCAATTTCTTTTAAAAGATAAAAAGCCATTGTCCTGGTTTGGTGGCCAACTATTGACAATGCCATTCACTGGTTGTAATTGAACTGAACAAGCTGGCCCATGATGAGACCCCTTGTCTTATGATTATAAGCCATTACCCTATTTTGATATGCAGTATTGGTAATGTCAATTTAATTAGTTCCCTATGATCATGGTAAGCAGACCCCTGATGAGACCCCTTATCTTTTATATCAGACATATTTTAGAATCACACTCTAAAAAATCATAAACTTAATGGATGGGGTGAATAACTTTCTCCTTAAGAGTCTATGAATGAAAATTTTAGAGTTGTAGATGCTAAGTTTGGAAAAGTCTTTACTTTTTTACAAAGAACCTCTCTCGGCTCTTTAAAACTTGGAATTATTTACAGTATTTTCAAGGCTTGTGAAGATTTTACAAATCTAAAAGAGGTTCTCAGAGTTTTATGTTTTATCTAACTTTCTAAAACTACAATCTTTTCCTTAAAGGTTTCCCTCTATCAAAAGTAAGTATTTACAATATTTCCTTAAATAACTTTCCAATAGTAAAAGGTCAATGGAAGACTATTTACAACCTTATTTTCTACAAACAAAAATTTAAAATAAACAAAGTTGCATAATGAATATTTACAAGTAAGAAGGGGTTACCTCCTTAAGTAAAGAATTTCTTCAAGATAAGCCCATTGATAGGAAGAGAATCTCTCTTTCCTGATAGATCTTGCAATATGAACATTGATGATCCTATCTTCTTAATGATTTGAAATGGTCCAAGCCACATCTTTTGAAATTTAGTGTGTTTGCTTTTGTCTTCGTGCGCTTTGTCCCATTTCAAAATAAAATCATTGATTTGTAAAGAATTTGGGCTGGTATAATTTGCATCAAAAGAAGATTTAATGACCTGTTGATGTTTTGCATGTGTGATTTTGGCTTTTTCCCTTTCCTCTTCTAATTTAAGGATTTGATCATATCTTAATTGAATAGAAGACAAGGGATTTTCTTCAATAAACTACACTAGGGCTAGAGATGGGAGTGCTAAGTTTGTTGGTATTACAACTTCTTCACCATACACTAAGTTGAATGGAGAAGTACCTATTGAGGCCTTCTGAGTTATGTGGTCTGCCCATAATGCAAATATCAAAGACTTGTGCCAACTATTTTCATTTTGGTCAACAGTTCGCTAAATAATCTTAATAAGATTTTTATTGGTCGATTCTGCCAAACCATTACCTTGAGGGTAGTATTTTGCATAATATTTCAATTTAAATCATCTCTTAAGAGAAAATTCAAGTATGGTATTTCCAGAAAAATAAGATGCATTATCAAAAATGATAGCATTAGGTACATCAAACCTAGTAATGATGGATTCATCAATGAATTCAATGATTGCATCAAAGTTGGCTACCTTCAAAGGAATTGCCTCTACCCACTTTGTGAAGTAATCCATGGTTGTAAGGATATAACTATGCTACTTGGAAGAATATGGAACAATCTCTCCGATGATATCCAGTCCCCATTGTTCAAATGGTTGTTCAATGTTGTTTGGTTGCAAAGGAAAAGTTGGTTTCCTTTGACTTCCACTGGCAGTTTGGCATATTTTTCATTTCCTTACATAGTCATGGGCGTCTTTGAATAAAGTGGGCCAATAATATCCGACATGTATTATCTTGTGATTTGTTGTATCACCTCCAAAATGTCCACCGGCTGGACCATCATGTAATTCCTGCAACATCTTTTGTGCTTTAGTGTTTTCAAGGCATCTTAACAAAATCAAATCATAATTCCTTCTAAATAACACATCATCAATGATTTCGAAGTGTTTTGCTTTCAATCTCAATGCACGTTTGCTTTTGTAAGAGAGATTAGTAGGAGCATATCCATTTTTTAAATAAAAGACCAGATCTGCATATTGAGATTCAAAATTCATGATACTTATCTCGTTTATTTGAAGAGCATTGTCTGAATCTCCATGTTCTGGAATGTTAGAAGCCCCTGCTAATAACCTACAAAAAACTTGACCTCTTATAATTTTTGTTGGTTTAATATCTAAATCATATTCTTGTAATGTTCTAACCCAGTTAGCTCTCTTCTCTCCTACTTTCATTTGGACTAGCAATTGTCTCATTACCGACAATGGGACTATTAATTTTGTATGATTTTTTAGGAGGTATGGCCTAAAGTGTTTAATAGATTTAAACACAGCGAAAGCTTGTTTTTCTACTTCGGAATAATTAAGTTCAGCACCTTGTAAATTAGAACTGAAGAAGGATATGGGTGCTTCAACTTGGTGATCATTGATCTGTGTTAACACAGCTGCATAAGATGTTTCGGATGTATACAAAATAAAATGATTAGAAAAGTTTGGAATGCAGGAGCATTAATGATTGCCTGTTTGATTGAATCAAAGGCTTATTTTTCGTTATGCCCCCATTTGAAAACTGAATTTTTCTTAATCATGGTCTGTAAGGTAAAACAATCTGCGAAAATCAGGAACAAATATTTTTACAAAATTTATTTGACCTAAAAATGATTGCATTGATTTTTTATTGTCTGGTAGAGGAATATCAGAAATCTCCTTGATCCTTTCTAGATCAATGTAAATGCCATTTTTAGATACGATAAACCCTAAGAGTTTACCTTCATCAAGAGTGAAGAATGATTTCTTGGGATTTAATGAAATCCCATACCTTTTATAACTTTCAAATACTTGTTTCAAATCATGTAAATGATTCGCTCTTTTCTTGGAGAAGATAGTTATGTCATTTAGGTAAACAACAACTGACCTATTAATCAAACCCTTGAATGCTATATACATTTCTCTTTGGAAGGTAGCTCCAGCATTAATCAAACCGAAAGGCATTTTCTGGTAGACATATGTTCGCCATTTAGTTCTAAAGGTAGTCTTTAGTCTATCATCTGGATGCACTAGTATTTGGTTATATCCAGAAAAACCTTCCAAAGAAGACATTAACTCCGAACCTACAACTGAATGAAGTGTTTGCTCCATTGTTGGTATGGGAAAATATCTTTTTTGGCATGCCTTATTGAGATTTCTGAAATCAATGCAAATCCTAATATCATCATTCTTCTTCTTAACATGTACCAAGTTAGTAACCCATTTAGAATGTCTGACTTGGAAAATTATCTTAGCTTTCAAGAGTTTATTCAACTCTGCTTTGATTTGGCTCTCCAGATTCGGGTGAATTTTCCTCAATTTTTGTTGCACAGGTTTCTCCTCATAAATCATTGGAATTGTGTGTTGTATGATAGAAGTATCACACGTTTTTAGATCATCATAATTTCAAGCAAAAACATTTTTATATTTGTTCAACAATCTGATAAAAGCAAATCTTTCTTATGAAGTGAGCCCTAGTCCTAGATTAATGTTTTGTGGTTTGGCCTCAGTGCCAAGATTTATTAATTCAAACCTCAAAGTAGAACTTTGAAGTGTTGATTTAGTGACTTGTTTAAACCTATCCTTGATATCATAAAGATCTTCAAGTTTAACGACAGATTTAGATATGGAATTCTCATTCTGTCTTTGTTTTATTTGAAGATCATGATCATCCTCATCAATAATTTGGTCATCATAAGATTTCTCAGAAGTTAAGAAATTCAAAATGTCTTCATCATGATTAAATACCTGCCAATTGGTGACATTGTCTGAAACAGATGGTCTAAAAAATAATTCAACTGAAAATCTATTGGGACTGTAATCCTTGGATGGAAGGAGCTTAGAAGCAACATTAGCTAATAAACCAGTTGCTACATTCTGAGATCTGGGAATAGGAGAAATATTAAATGCTAGAAAATGAGATATGAGGTCTTGAACTAAGGACTGATAATGCTTGAGATGTCCTGAAAGGCAATGGATAGTATTCCTTACCTATTTGATGATAATCTCAGAATCACCAAATACTTTTAGATATTGAACCTTCAGGCCTATCGCTTTATAAAGCCCTTGAATCAATGCCTCATATTCAACAGTATTATTTGTACAATCAAATTCTAGTCAGAATGGTAACATAGCTTTTTCCCCTTCAGGACTAACTAAAATACATCCAGCTCCTACACCATCATTGGATTTTGATCCATCAAAATATAAAGACCAAAATATAGGCTTATCTACATGTTTATTTACAATTTCTTCAACAATAGTAACACACCTTGATGTATCTGTATGAGAAAAAATTTCTATCTGTGATATGAAACTATTAATAGAAAAATATGATGATTGAGCATTAAAATTACCAAAGAATGATTCGGTTGAGTAGTTTCCGAGAATGTTGTTATTGAAAGCTATGGGTTGATTTTCCTACTCAAACTTCGTTACAGTATGCGTCATGTGCTTCTCCTGATTGATTTTAATTTGATTTGGTTTCCCTTTATAGGGAAGCCACATATGGGACCAATCAGTAGAAATGTAACCATGGAGTTTCTCAAACCAATCCCTGCTTAAAATTAACCCATAAAACTCAGGGATGTCAGCAATCAATACATCGATTCTCTAGACTATTCTAGGATTAGCTGATAACCTAATGGTGACTGAATTAATATCTCCTAAGACTTGAACCTTAGTTCGATCTAACTGAACAATATGTACTGCAAATTTTTTGGGCTCAATGTTTAATTTTGAGCAAACTGATGCTGGTATTATCTTTGATGAAGCCCCTGAATCTATTAAGCAGTTGTGTGGATTTCTATTGTAGATCTCATAGGTCAAGAGAAAAGGAGGAGTATGAGAATTAGATTTATCTAAAATCAAAAAAGCATCAGTAGCATCTAATTTATCTGATGGTGGCTTACATGTTCCTTTAGCCGCCTTGGATAATACAGCATTTGGAAGAGGAGAAGAAGGTATTTCATTTAACTCTTTGAGCAACAATTTATGGTTATGTTTGAGCTTGCTAAACTCAAATAAAAAAACATTCGCTCTAGTCTTCTTCATGTCTTCAATAATGTTGTAATCCATAGATTTAGAGACTACCAATGTCTTGTATGATGAGGGTGGATTGGAAGATGATGGTTGATTTTGAGTAGGCAATACTGGAATTTTCTTCATGGGAGCCTTATCTTTGGCAGTAGGGCTTGCATTTTTCTTCTTTTGATTAGATTTAATAGGCTCTATAGCGACTTTACTTATGGTATTTACTGGGATAGCTTCCTCTTCATTTTCATTATCATAATTAGGCAAAATGAAGTCCCACATACCGTGACATTCAACTATCTCATCTTCTTCTGTTTCCTCGGATGACAAAATTGTGTCTTCATCTTCATCATTATCTAGATCTGATTTTGCATTAGATATGGCATTAGGTGGTTTCGATTTAGCTCTTTTGAAGTTCCTAAATTTCTTTTTAGTGGAGGTTTCAGCTACCTACTTCTTTATCTCTACCATTTCATTAGCCATAATCTTCAAAACTTTTTGCAAACCCTCCATATTGTATGGATCTTTAGCTGCTTTCTTCTTCGAATCATCTTTAAAAGTAACCTTTTTCGACTTTCTCTCCTTAAGATCGGTTTTATTTTCTAAGGCAATAATACATTTTCAATGGCGATCACTTCTTTCATATTCTCTGCTAAGGTGGGATTTGCAGCTCTATCAACGAAGATGGCTATATTCGAAGGTAAAGCAAAAATATACCATTCACTTCGAACCTATTCATTGGGTTTAGACGTAGCAGAAATTTTATTTAAGAGCTTATTAAATCGCGAGTAGAAATCTTTAATGGGTTCTTTTGATTCAGTTTTAATATTGGAGAGATCATTGATTAATGTCATCGTGGACCTATTATCTCCGAAATTAGTCAAAAACTACTCTTGGAAAGCATTCCAACTATTAATGGATCCTGGTGGTAATGAAAAATACCATGATCTAGCTGCTCCTTGTAAGGTGTATGGGAAAATCCTCATAATAGCATCTACTTCTGTCACTCCATTTAAGTTTATTGACAACATAAAGTTTTTTATGTGTTCTTCTGCTAATATGTCGATATTTGGATTAAAATTTGGCAACCACTTTTCAGGGTGGGCCGGTAATTGACTCAAGGGTGCATGAATTGTGATTGCCCTTGGATTTTTCCATGGCCTCGGTTGTGGTTGATTATATCCCATTGTCGCACTGAGAGCAGAAGAAAGTGAGGGTGTAGTTACAAGTGGTTGGATAGAGGACGTCAGAGTGCCTATACCCTATTGAACAATGATATAAAGTTTGGGAGTGGATGGTTGACTTTGCAATGGATTGGATGAAATGGATGATGATGATGAAAGAGTCTCATTGTCAGACTCTTCAGGTGCCTTCCTAGCTCTTTTCCTTTTAGGCAGAGGAAATTCTATTGGTTCAATACCAAGCTTTTCACTCTATAATCTTGTAAGAGGCTGAGAAGGAATGTATTGTGAAGTCACACTGCCTTCAGATAAGTCATACTTTTCTTGTGATATTGAAAACCCTTGAATTTTATGAATTAGAGATTGAACTTCAAGGGGTTCAAGGGAAGACTTGTCCGATATGTTCAATATTTCAACAGTGGTTGTTGTCTTTTCAACTTCTTGCTTGAAAATTGGAGATTTAGAATGCGAGGGAGAAGTTGGAGGAGATGGTGAGGGAGATTTACTCTCAGAATGGGCTATAGATTTGGATTTTCTCACCATTCACAGTTCATGCCCTCCTTTTAGCACCAAAAATGTTGATTCCTCTAAAATTGCTGCATCAACATCGTGGAAAACCACCCGGTTCGGTCCTTAGTGCAGCTCCTTTTCCATTTGGTGTGGTGGCTCCGACTAGATATAATGGGACCAGTTTCCCATTGATGTATGATTTTATGGGTGATTGGTTTGTAATGTGTAATGAAGGTGATAAGTGTTTTATCCTACAATTCAAAAATATATAGATATAACTAATCTAACCCAGGTATCTTGTTAACAATACGATTTTTCATTATTTCTATTAAACAAATAATCATATAGATAGCTTATTCGTAAAATAGAAAGATGCATTCATATAATGAGTACTTTGTTTAAGAAGTTAAACAAAGTAATTATAAAAAAATTATCATGTTCATCACAATATATATCACTGACATATATATCCAAATGATAACAACTCTAAAACCTTCATAAATGATATGCTAAAGAATTGTTTGAAAAACATACATATATCAATAATAGAAAGTTTTAAGAAATGCTCATTTACATAGAGTAATAAGAAAAAAACAAAGATAATATTACCGTATGCATTTGAATTCTCTCGATGTAAACAACACTCAGATTCTACTTTCCTATTTGAGAAAACCTTCAGAAGATGCAAAAGTGTGAGTCTTGCAAAAAGCTTCTTTCACAAAAATGCAAAACTTTGGTCCAGCTTTTGATAAAAAAAAAATATTAGAAGTACAGAAGTGCAACTCCCAAGTCAAGTTTTAATACAAATTGAGGACCCTTTTTAAATACATGAAAGGGTCTTAAATACTAAAAATAACAACTAACTATCAATAAAAATTGCTATGTGTTATTCTAACTATAGACATGAAAATCAGGGATTCATTATGAAAATAGCAGTGCAACAGCGGTTGAACGAATTCATTGTATCAGCTTCTTTTCCTGTAATTGCAGCTAGAAAATTGCAAGCATTGGCTGGATTTCTGGAGGCTGACTCATCCTCGAGTGTAGTTGGGCTATATAGGTGGCATCAGAGAGTTCAGAGATCATGTAGTTGATTGCATCCAAAAGACATTTCATGGCCATATGTTGGCTATGTGGCTTGACTAGGAGAAACCAGAATGTTTCCCATGTCGATTTTTGGATTTTTCTAATCTGTTTTTCTTTGTTCGCCAGCTCCTGTTTCCAATGTTGTTCCAATGCCTTTGCTTTTGGGAGTTTACCTGGAGAGAAATCGGTGATCAAATTAGACATATGTAAATTGTTATTCACTAATTCGATCAAACCATTCGTTGCGGATCTGCATCTAGAAGTTGCTCTTTCGGCTTTCATTAGCTGGGACTCCCATTCAGAAAACAGGATTTCCTTGTGCGATTCTTATATTCTTGGCAAGTTGGCAACCATTCCTTCTGTTGAATCCTGCCAAGATAGAAAATTGGTTAACCTTTCATCTATCTTTTCCAACTCAAGTATGGCATCCACTACCTTCTCAATCAATGATGTAGAGATATCGCATAAGGGGTTGGCCAATGATATGTTGTGGCAAAGAGTATTCAACTTTCGGGACAAGGCTCTAGTTATCTCTAAGGCTTCTATTCTGAATTCACTTACCTGTGGGTAACCCTTGTACCTTTCTATATGTTCTTGCATTTGTGCAATTTGATCTTCCTTTGCCTTCTTTTCTTTCTCACTTATCATTTGAGGCTTGCTTAATTCCTGAGAGAACTCCTGTTGTTTATGGAAAGTTTGTTCATCAATCCTCTATTTCTCCAGTTTCAACTACTCTCTTAATCTCTCATTTTGCTGCCTCTGCTCTGTTAACTGTTGTTTAAGCTGACTAATCTTCTGTTGTCCTTCTGTCGATTGCACCTCCAGTTGAGTAATCCTCTAATCCTTTTCCCTCATCAGATGGCTAACTTCTGAGGCTTTGTCCATTGTCGTCGTTGTGTAAGCTCTTGTATACTAAGATAACTTTGTTAAATCCTCATAGGGATTGACTTCAACTTTCCATACCACATTCATCATTTTTGCCTGAGGAGTTAGAAGAGAACTTTGATCAATTTTCCTCTTTTTCCTCTGTCTTTTAACTATAACCTTGTGCTTCAAACTATAGAATACATCTAAGGGTGGTATTTCTTCGATTCTAAGTACAATCTCCTCTGTAGGATTTTCGGGGATGATTTCTATGTTCTGTTGAATTATGAGTATGCTGCCTGTCCCTTCAATCTGGACAGTAATAACTTCTGGCTTTTGCACTGTAGGCAATTTTGGTGTAGTGAGCTCTTGGGATTTATTCGGGTTATTTATGATTAAAGTCGGAACTGCTCCTTTCCTTGTTTAAAGTAGGATAAAATTGATTTCGTATCAAGGTCACTAGTTCTTTCTGTGTCTGTTCCTTTCTGGTGTTTTCTTTACAAGTGTTTTTCACTCATTTTCTTCACAGTGACTCTAGTTGACATGAGGATTTATTTAACAAGTCCAAGGGAATGTTTGCCATATTCTGTGTCCAAACTTGTAAAATTCCTCTTCCGCTCTGTTCCCAATTTGATTTTTGCTAGTTGTTTCACTTGAGAAAATAACTCGGCTAAAGCAAAAAAATTATCATAGCTATCCCTTTCATGTTCAAATTTGGTGATTTTGGCATGAGAAGTGACATTGTAGGCAATATATTTAGGATCATACTGCCTCTTTTGGATGACTGATAACTTTAACATTTTAATTTTCTCAGCTTCCTTCTCTACATGTTTGAATTCATGCAGTGTGAAAGCACCACATCGTAGGGGGAATGAAGGCCACATCTGCTTTTTAGACTCCTTTAGGTTCCTTGACATCCCTTCTACTGTTATCTGATATGATATTTCTCTAGCAAGTAACTTATCAGGGATGTATAAAGGAAGGACATGTGGGTCAGTAGTGCTGCCAAAAATTCTGATGTAGGTGAACTTTTCTTCACCAAACCAACTCCCAATTGAAGTTAGGTCGACACTGGCTTCCTCAGACAGCCTAGGAGTGAATTTATTTACTATAGCATAATAAACGGGGAGGATGAAACCATGACAGATTCTATAAAGATGATTTTTATAATGGGCTTTACACAATTCCTTATGATAGATATGAATGGAGTTCAACTCCTGTAGAGTCCATTTCCAACCTAAAATGGGATATTCATAATTGAAACAGATAGTGTCCAAAATATAGGCACTCATATAAAACGGGGGTATTATTCGGGTAGTCACAAAACTGTTTTTTATATAATAAAGTGTTTGGTTGGCCATTTTATCAGACAAAATGGTCACCCAATCCATGATATAAGAGTTGATTGCATCCTCCATTAAAGGTACCATCTCTATAGAAAACTTGTCCGAATCATGGACTCTAAAGAATCTACATATCATAGCACCAACATAACAGTAAGGAGATGCTAAAGAGTCTACAGTGTACGTACCCGATGATTCATGCTTGTGTTTGCTTGGAAAATGCCTCCACTGTCTAATAGGGTCTGACTCCACGGGATTCTCCTTGGCAAAGGCTTCGAAAAATGCTTTGTTGCACTGCTTTTGTGGTTCAGAAAAATGGTACATTTTCTTGATATGTTCCGCTCTAAATAACCTGAACATTTTTCCATTAGTCGTAAAGAGAGTTATGTCTGTAATGTTGATACTTTCAATAACCCATCTAACCAAGTCATTGTAGGGTAGTAATTTGGTGCGGGCTGCTATTCTATGAAGATAAGAGCTGGCCAAATCCTTAAGAGTATTCTCTGACTTGTCAGTGGAATCTATTGTTGCCACTGCTTCTTCGATCTCTTCCGGATCCTCGGCTTCTAGTCAATTGTATATACTTTCCCATGGACCTTGCCCAAACCAAGGTAGGTAGTGTCAGCTATCAAGACCTTTTTAACTGGTTCCTCTTTGGCTATGACAGGGGACTTTGATTTCTTTGATTTCTTCGTCATTTTTTATGGATTCATAAGCTTAGGCTTGCTCTGCAAAAAGAGACAGAAGATCGTAACAGAGAAAAAATCTGTTCAAATCCAACCCAGAATATAAAAGATTAATGGTAATTTAAGCATGATAAGCAATGCGGACTCTAATATTACCACAAATTAAATCCTCGAAGGATTCAACCATAACTGCTCTATTAATGATTTCCATAACTGCCAATCGTGATACTTAAATGCCATAATGATATGTCGCATCGCTCATATTATTAACATTTCTTTAAAGTGGACCTTGTGGCTTTCCCGATCAACGATTAGCGAAAATCACATATCGCAGATCGAGAGGCATAAACATTAAGCTCTAGGTGTTTCCATACATACCTCTGATTGCGATAAAAGTGAGTTATCATAGGCGAGATAATCAACAAATCGTTTGTTATTGATTTAAGCTTTATACCCATGAAAATTCGTTTAACTATGCCTTTTCACTTTTTATTAAAAAGCGTACTTTTAATGAAATCGCATCGGCGGATTCCGAATAGACAGTTATGCATCTCATGCTTTCAACGATGGCCAATTGTGATCGGATTATCGCATCAGGAGATTTGAGTGGACTATCGGAATGTTTCTTTGATAACTTGTGATTTGCGCTTTCCGATAACATTATCACATCGGCGATTGCCAATGAAAGCCTTAAGCCTATCCTTTAAACAAAGAGTACGACACATTCATTTATATTTTTTTTACAAGAAGGTCTTGTTAAATATCTAAATCGGATCATACCTTTCCATAAATATTTTAATGTGTTTTGTGGATAAATCAAAGTTTGCGATTGTTATTGAATTATTGATTTTATCTAACTCCTAAAAAAGGGACCCATTTCATGTTAAATTTTTGGATGAAAATTTTGAAATGGGGAGGGTTGTTTTATAGCACAACAGGATGATACAAATGAAAAGACCTCCTTTGTATATATAGGAGTCTAAAGGGTCACAATATAATCAAAACCTACATAACAATAATAATGTAAGGGCACAACAATAACAATAAGGGGGCTACACTATTATTATAGGTACCTAACATGCCCCTCTCCTTAAAAAAATTGTTGTCCTCAATGCTTGATAAGTTATGGATGCTTCTATATAAAATTATGATTCTCCCATGTTGAATCTTTAGCAGGTAAGTTCTTCCACTTAATGAGATACTCTGAAATTGATCGATTTTCTTAATTATCAAGTTCTTGTTTCCATGACTACTTCAAGCTCAAATATGATTTTCCTTCTTCGTCAAGTTTTGGCAATGTTGTTTGAAGTGGAAGCTTGTCACCGATAAACTTCTTTGAGCATGAAACATGGAAAACTAGGTGTACTAGGGAAGATGTATGTAGCTCCAAATTGTATTCCATAGTACCAATCTATCCCAATCTATGTTGCTAGCCCAAAGAGGATGATATTTATTGTATTATCAAGTTGTATAGGAGACGAGTATTTTCACTAGTTCCCCGACTTTCTCTCGATGTTCCGAGAATGGATAGTTGTCATATGTGTAGAGACATCTTAGTGCAAGCATCACTAATGCTAGTGCCTTCTAGGTTGCTTTTGGTCTTGCACTTACATGCATTTAGTATAGAATAGGTAACGTGCTTTTTGCTCATGGTTGTAACATTGGCACACTACATCTCTAATGGGACACACATCATACATAAATAGTTTAGTTCAGAGGCCCAAAATAATTAGGTGTTGTACTAAATTTTAATGACAATTTTTTTTTCTCTAGATTGTTATCATGTTTTGTTTGATGGGAAGATTACCATCCCTTTTCTTCAAATTTATTTGCTTTATTTTTTAGAGGTTTCCAGTGACTAAACCTAGATTCAACTACCTCTCTTCTAGAACAATGATCGATTTGTGTATGTACATGTGGAGATAGATTTTTTCTAAGGGCCTAGCTAGAGTGGCCATGTAGTTAAGTCAGTTCAAAGGTATTGGATTTGTAAGCTAGAGTGGATGATTGTGTCCTTGATTTTGTAAAATACCTATATGTAAGGATGGATTACAAAGTATCCAAACATCTTATTTACTTTAGTCAAGCTACAATACTTGAGAAGGAATACCATCATTATCTTTTGTTCAATCTAGTTCCATATTTTATTGTCTTATTTAATGAACATGTTAGTGACCCTAAAATTTTGTTTAAATATATATTATTATTGTCCAAGGTAGGTGAGGAGATGGCTAAGGTATAGGACCAACCTTAGGTGCAAAGCCTTGGCATGCCACATAACTTGGATTGCAATTTTGTCAACAGGTGTTGGATTAGATTTGTGAAATAGTAGCTTGCCATGGAACAATCCATGTATGAGATCAAGTAATGAGGTAGGACCTTAATCTTGTAATGAGATGGGATAGCCTTCTCCATGGTATAATGTTATTGATGAATTATGTTGTTAGTTCCCTCAACCTAATCAAGAGGTCAAGGGTTACTCAACCTCTATCTTTGGATTTGTCTATTGAGGTGGGTACTCCAACTCGTTCTCCTCCTCCATTTCTAACATCTCCTTCATTAGTTCACTGACCACCACCTCCTCCTCCAGCATTGAACTAAACACCATATTCTATAATAGAAAAACCACCATCTCCTTCTCCAATAATGAACTAACCACCATATCATGTAATATAATAACCACAATCTCCACCTCCAACAATAGAATAAACACCATCTTATCCTCGGATAGTAGTTTATACTTAATTTCACGTTGAGGTATTGACATCTCTAGCTTTGGTACCAGAGTTATTGATGCTTTTGGTTCTAGTGGGAAACCTATCTTATAATGGTAGTTGGCATGCATATATCTGATTATTGTAGTGTATATTTGACATTGTTATATATTTTGATATCATCGTCGATTTATACTATGTTTTTTATATCATGTTGACAATGATGTTGTTCTATTTATATAATGTATTATGTGTATTTAAGTGATTTATATTGTTAATGATTTCTCTATTTTTCAAGTAAATTTGAAATATAACACATGTTTAAGTTTTAGAAGTCATATTTGACACAATTAAGATGTATATCTAATAAATAAATTTATTTTGATGTTATTGTTCATGTATATTATGTCTCTTCATATCATGTTGATTTTAATATTTTTTTATTTATAAAATGTATTGTGTGTGTTTATGATTAAAATTAATTAAATTTGATATATTATATAATGAAAGATCTTACCTCTATCTTAGAAAATTAGGATCAACATGGTGATCATATGTTGCTTCAACATTGCACACCTTGCCATACATGCTAATATACAAACAAACATTTCCTACATAGACACTGAATCCTCGAAAAATTATTCTAATTCTATGTGGTCTTTGATAAATCTTCAATATTACCCTAATAGTTATGAAAATTTTCAACAAATCAACTAATAATGCACCATTGTACATTATATGCGCTAGAAAAATGTTGAATAGGGTATATAAGATGCACTTCTCAATATTCAATGATATATGCATCTTATGACTCCTATAAAACACTAGCCTAAGCTTTGTACCATGTCTTTTAGCGGGTTGATATTATAAAATCATCCAAATCTCCCTTCATAGACTTATGAATATACTCCTTGAATGTAGCAACTACATGTTAGAAAATTGAAAAGGCAAAAATATTTCTCTTATTGATAATTACTAGTGATTTCTTCGAGTTCTTATTATCTTTCTTATGTTCTTTTATCTTAGTTCATCAATTAATTATAAAAACCAAAACACGAAGATTAAGGACACCAAATGTAGGCACTTATCTAGGGCTAAAATGCTTACGTAGGGGAAAATCCAATCAATAACTCTTTCTTCAGTGATTCAAAATTTGATAGACCAAGACCTTAGACCTACAGACCTTCCTCCTCCACCAAGTCAACCTTCCAATGAGATACAACAACCTTAAATAATATATTCTTGTCCAGTAGCTACAACCCAACATCAACCTAGAAATTTCAGCCTTAACTTCACCAGCAGCTTCAGAATTTCAGCTTCCCAGCAATTGCAGAATTTCGGCCCCTAGCAACAATATAGAACTTCGCATGTGTAAGATAAGAGAGAAATTTCAGCTTCTTTAGTAAGATGTTGGTATCCTTCTCCTTTGTTATACTTTTCCTCTTCTTCCCTTCAAATTCATACTTTTTCTTGGCCCAAAAACTACAAATCGAACTTGATGAGTGAGTGTGTCAAATGAGGTCGAATTGTTGCCTTTATATAGGAGTTTTTTGCCCCTCTATTTAGGCCTACTTGTCCAATTTGAGGTCGACTTAGGGGAGGAGGCCTAATTAACCTATTTTACAATAAGATAAATTTAGTCTTTGACAAATAAATCCCAAGAAGGGTTCTTTACATTATGATATGGACAAGGACACGTGACATAAACCCTAGAAGCTAGCAATGGAGGCTTTGACCTATAAAAAAATGACCCAAGCATGAAACCCATGTTTTAATAAGTCAATTTATTTAATAATAAAATTTAATTTTCTTTCTTTTGATAAGTAAATTACATCATGACTTAAATACATTTATGAATACCAAAACTAGTTACATTCTTCAACACTACAACCTATTGTAACTCTCATAACCCCATGTTATGATATGGGTTCTTCATAAGATAATGGGAGTACTCTTCAAATTTTTTATTTTTTTCTATAATATTCTACTTGATTTATAGTGTTGCAAAAATGTTTCTTAATTTGTCTTGTTTTGTTTATTTTTTCCTTGAACATAATTACTCATTTGGTTTCTTATTTAGTGTGAAAAATATCATAAATTTTGAGGAAAAAATGCTTTGATTTGAATGTAGACATAATTTATGGTATATTAAATAAATAAAGTTGGATATTTGATGCCCAATTTTGTGTTACCTAGATCAGAATCAATTCAAGGTTGTCCTTTTGTGGTGGTTCTTTTGAGGCAAATACTAGATTATATCTACACAAACTTGAATGGAATACTTAAATTTTATTTTAAATCCTCTAGATTACATGATATCATATGTCTATGTTTTAATTATTCCTTTTTTAATATTATGGTTATATTAATTATATGTGGCATTCTATGATTTTATTTTCCAAGTTTTAACAATTGATTGATAATGATGTGCCATTTTTATTAATGAATCCTTTTGAAAACATTAAAGACTTCTTTTGAAAATAGGTGAATGGATGAAGCTCCATGACATCTTTCCATTGCAGTAGCTATGGTTTGGCCCTAGCTATTCTTTCATCCTCCTAGTTTAGCTTCCTTCATCGATGGTGACGTCTCCTCCTTCTTTAGGGTCGAATCTTCCAGTTGTTTTTGTTTTCGGATTTGGATCTTTGATGGATCCCATGGTGGCAAGAAATCTAAAAACATCCTTTGCTTCAGTTAAAGGTATTCTCTCTTTTAACAATCTCGTTAAATCTGGATATTGTTCTCTTCCTCCTATTCAGGTAGTACATGAAGTGTATGCAATAACAGTTATGTTGGAGGTTGAATCCATTAGTGAAGTAATGTGTTTTTAGAAAAGAGGTTTAGTTTGTAGATTCAATGGCCTCTAGCCTTGTTTAGTTGATATTCATTAGTGGATCTCAAAGAATAGGAAACCCCTTATTTCTGATGATCTTGATATTTACCCTTTGGCTGATGGTTTATTTTTTGGTGATTTTTGAAGAGTTGGAAGACAGAAATGTTATTTTTAATAATGGTTCCTATTTTTGGGGAAGTTCGAGGAATTTTATCCAATCATGGTCCCCCTCCAATTCTCTTACAGCCACAATTTCTTCTACTCCAGTCTGGATTAGAGTCCCAAATCTTCCCCTGCATCTTTGGAATCTCTCTTCGCTTAAGGCAATCTGGGATCTAATTGGAGTCTTCCATTACCCTAACCTAGAAACAATAGATTATCTCAACCCCACATATGTCAATATCTGTGTGGGGCGGGATTTCAGCAAGTGTTTTTCATATATTTGAATTTGACCACCACATATTTCTTGTGGGTTCAAAAGCTTGACTACTAGAATATCTCCTTTCTGTGTTGAGCATGTTATGAGACAAGGCATATAATTAAAAACTTCCCCAGAGCAATGAAAACTAGCAATACGTAGATAGCTCAAAAAAAATTGGAGACCCAAATGGTGGGTAGGCACCCAGAGAGAACATTATATAGTTTATAAGCAAGAAGAACCACATGATAGGGTAGAGGATACGTGAGAGGCAAAATATAGGAAAGAAGATGTGAAAGTCATAAAAACCCCAAGAGACCCAGCTTTAGAAAAGAACCTACTCAATAAATCCCTAAGAATAATGCCTTCTCTTGTGTTTCTTTAGAAAAGAAGACTGAACAAGTAATTTATTGGGTTGTCTAGGTAGATGAGGAAGATCCATTAAGGAGCCAAAAGGATGATGTTTTGCAAACAACTCACAAAAAGATAGATCAATGACTTAAAAGGTATCCTCTTCGAGGGGAAACCTCTTTTACATTACATAAGTGAACAATTATTGATGATACAAATGACAAGACCTCCTTTGTATATATAGGAGTCTAAGGGGTCACAATATAATAAAATTCTACATAACAATAATAATGTAAGGGCACAACAACAACAATAACAATATGGGGGCTACATGGGCACAACAATAACAATAAGGGTGCTACACTAATATTATAGGGAGTTAACATGCCCCTCTCCTTCAAAAAAAAAGTGTTTTCCTCAACACTTGAGTAGTTATGGATACTTATATATAAAATTCACGTCCTCCCATGTGGAATTTTCAATGAGTAAGTTCTTCCACTTAATGAGATACTATGAAATTGATCGATTTTGTAACTATCGGGTGCTTGTTTCTATGACTACTTCAGACTCAAATATGCTTTTCCTTCTTCATCAAGTTCTTGCAACATTGTTTGAAGTGGAATCTTGTCACCGATAACCTTCTTTAAGCATGAAACATGGAAAACATGGTGTACTCAGGAGGATGCAAGCAGCTCATATTTGTATTCCATAGTACCAATATTTTGTAGCACCTTGTAATGATTGTAGTACTTGGGTGATAGTTTATCATCCTTCTTAGCTTGCTTAAGAGGCATTTGTTTATATGGTTGTAGCCATAAAAATACCTAGTCACCTACATCAAAAAAAAATTCATTACAATGTTGATATGCCTATTGTTTCATTCGAATCCGCACCATAGTGAGGTTATCCTTTAAGACTTGAAGAATTTGTTGTTGATGCTCGATGTGATCTTCCACTAATTGAACCCTATAATTTTTTCTTAAAGATGATGTGATGGATGATGGATAATATCCATAAAGTGCCATAAATGGGTCATTTTTGCTACAGTATGGAAGGAAGTGTTATACCACCATTCAGCTAGAGTTAACCACTTGACTCATTGGGTTTGTTTATCATATACAAAGAAACGAAGATATCCTTCAAAACATATTAGAAAATTATATATTACAGAGCAATGAAACACATAAAATATTGCAGAAATATAAACACAGAAAACGCATAAAACAAGAGAGACATAGATATACGTGGTTCACCCAGTTTGGGCTACGTCCACCCCGAACAGCCAGTCCTTCCTTTCTATTATCCAACAAAATGAAGAGACACAACCTACAGCAAATCCGCTATAATATCCTCTGTTTTCTCACAGTCTCACCTCTTTGTTTCTCGCTCAGAGAATACACATCTATTACACAGTCTCAAATATAATTCGCTCATACAAAGAGAGGGGTTGCCTTCTAGGGAAAAAAACCCTAAACTAAACATAAGTTCTACCATCAAATCATCCGCCAAATGAACAGCCCAGATTGACTAGAAATTACTATACTTTTACAAGGCAATTTTACATATGTTTTTAGCTTCGGGGGTGGTGCCCCGGAACCCCCGCCGAGGGACCGTTGGCCCCCAGACCCCCATGGGGGGGGACAAGTCCCCCCCGCATGGAGGGGTGTACAAAATTCCTGGGGTATACATCCAGCTGAAACAAAGACCTCTAAATAATCATGCTCCACACCCAATAGGAAAGAGTAAAATCATATAACAAGTCTTGAACATGATCACACAATCATATGCAATCAAACACATGACAAGGAGATACACAAAACCCAAAATCAACATGTATTCATTTAAATAACAACAAAGAGACACTTGATCTCCAACTGCAACACTTATGATTCAACCCTTACGACACAAGTGTTGAATATAAAGAGAAAGTGCACAATTCCCTTGGAATGTTTCCAACACATGTACCTATGATAGATAGGAACCACTAATGCAAGATAATGCACTAGAGATACCTCTTAAAGGTGTACCAGAAATTCCTTTTACAGAGGACGACACTTCCCCTAACAAAAGACGACACTTTTGGTTTCTTCAAAAAGGAACTCGAAAACTTAGAGAACAAGTATAAGATAACTTTAACAACTCGAAATGAAAATTCATATGATCAAAGGGAGGCTCAAAAATTTGAATGTAGGTAAAATTTGGAGGGTGTTGTAGCAACAACAACACTTGGCGATTTACTAGAAGAAACCCAGCTTCTCTGTTCAGGTCTAGCTTTATGCACAAAGTCTAACCTTTCAGGAAGTATTGATTCATTATGTGGATTACCTCAACATACCACTTATCCAAATTATAGATGTCTCTCCTATTCCCTTTCTTAGTTCAAACACATTTACAAGGCTTGCTACATCTCAATTGTTTCAATCGGGGAGAAGGGTAATATATATTCACGAGTTTAGGATAATTAGAGTTTTAGTTCCATCTATGGTGTTGTTCCACTGCCAACAAGCCCATTCAGTACCACAATGGAGTCACTTTAAGGAAACACAAGCATTGATTCATTGCCAACAAGCATATTCAGTACCCCGACAAAGTTTCTTTCTTCACCTCTCTGCGCAGTAAGTCGTTCTCTTCTTTCACTCCTTACTTATTTTCAATATGCTCATTGGTGTTTTAATTGGTGTTTATATCGCCTTAGGTGGAAGAGGGATCCCAAATTATTTATAAGTAAGAGAGATTTTTCCTTTTGCAGAGACTCTTATATACCTCTGAAATTGATGTGCTCGCTTTAAGCCTTCTCCTTTCCCTTCTCTACTCGATTGGATCAACAAGAAAAAACACCATTTAATTACAATTATGAGTCAAGGAATGGAGATCCTAAACTAGATGTGGGAATCATGGTTTTGCTTAAATATTTTTGTTCTGAATGAATCGTATTTTCCATTCAGACATCATTGAACTTAAAGATATTAAACCCAAGCGGAGAAGAGGGACAAAAGTTAACAAATATTGTTGAGTGTCACAAAGCCCTCAAAAAATTTCGCCTCATTTGTCACAACCAAACAAGACACGTCCACACAAGGTATTATTTATGTACATTGACCAGAACAAAGCAAAGAAAGAAAAGACAAGATGTGACATGAATAAAACAAAAACAAAAATATCAAGGAAATAAATATGTACATAGGCTGAAATGCAACCCAAGGATACTACTTAAAATAGCGTTTGAGATTTTGGTTGTTAATGGGAAGAGGGTCAATCCTCCCGTATAAGGATTGAAGATGATAAGTATAATGGCCAAGGTTTTTATGAATGGTGAAGGGTCCCATCCACACGAATTGAAATTTGGTGTGTTTACCTTTCTCTTCATAGGCCTTGTTCCATTTCAATACTAGTTCTCACATAGCGAACTTCTTGTTCCCTATAGATTTCTTGTCAAACCAACATTTGATACAACTTTGGTGCACAAAAAACTTTTCTTTTGTCTTATGCCTTTCTTCCTCTAATTTAAGAGGAGTGTTTATCCCACTCTAAAAAACAAGACATGGTTTACCTCGAGATTCTTGAGAAATTTGTAAGGCCGAGATGTATAACTTCGAAGGAAGGATAACTTCTTTTCCATACACAACGAAGTAAGGTGAGATTTTCAGAGAGGGCTTAGGGGTAACATAGTCAACCCATAAATAATTCGCCAATGCATTGTGTTAGTTCCTTTTCTCAAAGTAAACGATTTTATTAATGATACAAATTAAATTCTTATTTGTAGATTCAACTCAATCGTTTCCCTAAGGGTAATAGTTAGATAAGCGCTTTAAAATAATACAATTTTCCAATGAAAAATCATAAAGTTTTAGTAATGAAAAGTGAGTTGCATTGTTAAAGACAAGTGACGTGGGAATTGTTTGGTCAATTTAGTGTGATCTAAATTGCTATTTATATTGTCAACCCGGGGTTCGTAAAATGACGAAGTGAGGTGTACTATATGTACTTAGATAACCATTTTCTAAGTTTTTGTCGTTTTAAGCTTTTTAGTTTGTTTTTGGATTTTATTCTTTTCTTAATGTGTGGTGATGAAAGTGAAGTGTGAAGTGTGTGGAGTGTAAATGGTGATGATTTCTATACTTGAAAAATGCTCAAAAGAAAGCTTTACAGTAACTGAAATGAAACCAATTCTTAAGAGAAAACAAAATGCATTAAAAAGTGAACTAATGGCAATGGCCCAGTATCCTTGCTGCTGAAAATGAAAAGAAAGAAAAAACTTGGAAAACAACTCAAACTTAAAGTAAAGCAACTAACTCACACTACTTGAGCTTTTTAGATACTTTGCCCCTTGGCTCAATCTACCTTGGGGAAGTAATCATGAGCATAACAAGCAATATGATATTTAATTGTTCAAAAAAAAAGTAAATTGCATAAGGAAACTAATCACACCACTTGAATTCTTCAAATCCTTTACCCCTCAGCTCAATCTACCTTGGGGAAGTAATCATGAACATAACAAGCAATATGATAACTAAATTTAAAAAGAAATTAATCACACTACTTAGACTCTTTTAGTTCTTTACCATTCAGCTCAATCTACTTTATGGAAAACAACTATGAGTAAGTAATATGACACTTAAATCACACTACAGTTAGTGATCTTCTGATCTCCTGCTGCTATAGTCATTTGACCACAGAAAGAAATCATAAAATTATTAAGCAGTATGAATCTAATTTAGCAGAAAAAGAAATAAACAAATAACAATTTGAAAAGGACAATGCTGAATGTAAATTGCAGAAAATAAAGGTTAGCAGGAAGGACAAGATGATCACATATGCCAAAAGTTATTAAAGAAAATAAAAGATTGCCCGGCTGCCTAAAAGAACCTGCAAAAATCACTGATCAGTTTACAAAGACAAAGATATGAACAACAGAAACATAAAGCAAAACATATTATGTACAAACTAATGACAAAACAAAAGCATAATGAAACTAAACAAATACTTTACAGGGCTTCAGTATGCAGGGGCCCTCTGCCACTTCAGCCAATCAAATGATCATAAGACTATCTTCAGAAAGGTCTACTCATGTATTCAAATCAGCAACATATAAAACAGTGGGGTGACAAAATAACCAGCAACATGCGGAAATTACATAACAGTTCAGAAATTCTATGCATCCAAAAAAGTCTCTTTACAGCGTTTGAAAACACGTTATTTATAATGTAAAAATTCTACAGTTAACTAATCAACTACTTAAGCTATTAACTGCGTGCCATGGACACGTAGATCTCATGAGCCGAGATCTAGTGTAACTGTCATTATGCTTCTTAAATCCTGGAGTGGTTGGCTATTAGATTCGTTGTTCAAGAACAATCCTCAGGTGCGCTGGAGCCTCTGTGAGCTGGGAACTAGGCCACGTATCATTCACGTGCCTTTAACAGTAACGTGCCACCGCTGGACTCTTTGGTTGGCCACATCTTTGACTTTGGCTGACCACAGCCTCAAAATGATGATTTGGTCGGTTCGAAGGGACACGATCCATGTACATGCGATCTGGAGCTTTCCCATATAGCTCGTTCCTTCAGAAGACACCTGGAGCACAGCCTTTAACAAAATGGCTGCGGAATCCTATGCGGGCTGGGAAACCTGTGCTGGCTGCGGAAATTGACAAGTTTTCGCAGCTGCATGAACAAAAGACTAAACCAAACAACAGACATCAGTATAGTTAGAAAACCATATAAACAGTCCTTTTTAAACTATAATGCAATGATTCAACCATTGGATGAGTGAAGTGAGTGGAGTATGAGGGTTAAGAGGGTGTGTAGGAGGGTGCAAGGTTGAGGCTCAACATACCCCCCCTGTGAAGGTGTTGCATGTCCTCATGCAACCAAAACTGTGTGATTTCCCTTTTAATCTACATGCTCCGAGGCCTCTGCAAGGACATATATTCCTCTTTTCTTTTTCCTTGATGCCATTGACATCATCATCCTTGGTTTTCTAACCATACATTTAAACTTGAGATTGATTAGAGCCCTGCTTAGCTTCTTGCATCTCTTTTTCAGTCTTCTATTCTTCTTCTGCCACAGTCCTAAATGGAGCATGTTATTGTCATGGACCATTTTGTCCACTTTACCTTGCTCTTTGAGTGTTTGATTTTCTTGTAT
>APFE030136292.1:12211-42218 GCA_000404065.3 Pinus taeda
TAAAATAAAGGTTCACTATGAGAAACCATATTCATCATGTCAATCTCAAGTTCTTGATTTACTTATTTATTGGTTATAGTTTTCTTGTTTTATGTTTTGGAGTTTTTTCGGGTATATTTTCGGTCAAATTTGTTAGAATTTAAAATGAATTTTAAATAACAAAAAAAATGAAAATTTATTTTACAAAATCCTAAAGAAAAACTTAAAACCTAAGATAAAAAAAATAAAAAATAAAAATATTTTTACCATTCAAAATCAGAAAATATGCATTCAATACACAAAACATTGCAAGTAAGAAACAAATTAAAACCTAAATTATAGTTTCTTTTGTGGTTTCAAAGTGTTTTCTAGGTTGTTTTGAAGGGTTTTTTTTTTATGGTTTTCTAGGTTGGTTTTGTGGTTTTCTATGTTCTTTTTTAATATGGTTTTCTTCATTGGTTTTGTGATTTTCTAAGTCTTTTTTGTGGTTTTTGTATGGTTTCATAGTTTTTGTACATTATTATTATTATTATTATTATTTTAATTAATTTGTTACATTTTGCAAAATAGATTACATAAGAAAGAAAGACAAAGAATAAAGTACCTACCTTCGTTTGATCCTCTGCGATGTTGGCGAGGTGGTTGGCGAGATTGATTTGAGGGTTCCATTGCTCAATTGAGCTCCAATAATCTCAATCGATCTATTCTCAAATTCTCGGTCGAGCTCCTGCGGTCCATGCAAATGGCATGCACAGACAGCAGAAGCGGTATATATATATATATATATATATATATAGGGGCTAGGTCGAGCCTTAATGCTCAATCGTGCTTCTTTTTTAGTGCCTAAAGAACTCAATCGAGACATTGTTTTTTCCACCCAACCACACCTTCTTTTGCCAAAAAGTGTAACCCAACTCCATTTTCACCCACATCGAACTTCAACCAATGCAAGAGTTTCTAACAAAACAAAAAGCTACCTTTATAGGTATGAATGTAAACATAGAATATTTGCGCTTATCCATGGTTTTGTTTAATTGAAAAGTGCACCTGATATGGAGAATCTAACTTGGGATGATACATATACAGTTGATAATTTTAAGCATTTCCTCAACACATACATATTAGCGTGGGACCCCCACCTTTCGCTCCATTCAAACCAACTCGTTCTTCACTCCAATTTAGAAGACGCTTTTCTATTGTCCATATGAGATATCTTCAAAGCTAATCCTTCTAAGGATTATGAAGATCTTGTCAACTGCATTGAATGACACAAAAAATACACTAATAGCACTTGCCTTAAAAAGAAAGGCTCAACATTAGAATGTTGTTATAAAGCACCTTCATAATTACATCCAACATCATCTTTATTCATTGGCTCGGCCAAAATACATATACCCTCCCTCTCAACGATGATCAACTAACCCTACCATAATCTCTATTTGGCATGTAAATGTTGATTTCCAACCTATACTCTCTCTCTATACTTCTCAAAAATATATTGCAAAGTATCTATCTCAATCATAAACAAAGTATGAAATTTTCCACTACATGTTATGTGAAATTTTGTTTGACTTAACTAATGTTGACCCTTCAACCACTGTGGTTTAAAAATTCCTTGCAAAAACCCTTGTTGATTGTGACATCAGAGCACAAGAAACCTGTGATATGCTACAGAAACTACCACTCATAAACCGTTGACGTGTGACTTGAGAAGGCAATTCTTTCACATTGTTAAAACTTGGAAGATATGTGTTCTAGGGTGGTAATATTTCCAAATGTTCCATTAGAGATGGTTAAACTGCACTTCAACTCTACATGTTTGAGTCCAGGTGAATACTCAAAGCATTAGACAAATTGAGGTGTTGGAGGTTTCTTAGGATGCCAAAGGCATCAAGAAGCGACATCATTTTTTAGCAGTCTCTTAGATGAAGGTATTTCAAGGAGCAGATATAGCATAATTCTTCTAGCACAATTTTGAAAAGTGCATGAAATATACAAGTTTTTTCTAGGTACTTCAACTTCCCTATGGACTTACAAAAGCCTAAAAGGAGAGCACAAATATTTAGCTCTCATAGTTGGAGTGAGGCTTGCAATGTCCACGTTTCAATTATCACAAAGACGTATACATGTGTTTAGCTTTACAAAATGAAATGGAATTAGGAAAAAGAAAAAAACATACTTGAGATTAACCTTGTCACAATAATTTTATTTTTTCCTCTGCAACTTCTAAAACTTTTAAACTCTCCATGGATCCAAGAAGGTAAGCCAGAGTATCACACTTATACCAGCAGAGCCACATGACTTGTGGTGATTTCCGCCTCCTCAATATGCATTCTAAAACACCCTCATGGAGATAGAAACTATTGAATAGATACCTCATGCAGTTCCTCAATACCTCTTCACTCCATATTTTGTACCATGATATTTCTGAGCTGTGCATCATGATTTGTGACTCTGAAATAAGACAGTTACCTTATACCTCTTTACTTCATCTTTTATACCATGAAATTTATAAGCTCTCCATCATGATTTGTGAATCTGAAATAAGATTTGCCTGATTGAGCATTTTAATTCCGCAAACTTTAATTATTACTTGTTCCTTCGAAAAAAGGTATCCACACCTCAGATCTATCATAATCTTGAATAAAGAAACCTTAAAATTTTTATTTAAACTAAAACAATGGAAACGACTCTAAAGACTCGTCTTGAAATCCTAAAACAAAGCTTTGAATGATTTAAATACTTACACGCAATGATTGTTCCAACTTGGTCGTGTGGTACTAAATACCATGAGGCATGAAAGCATAAAAGCTCTTCGAAGTGTTGCATGTTTAGCCCCTCTAGCTCATATATTGGTGCCTCTCAGATTTTTTTTATTTCTTGAGGACTTTCTTGCCACGAGAGGTAATAAAAATTAAGTGTCCGTTATAAGTATCCCTTTTCGTTTATGAAGCAAGTAGGAGTCTTTTAAAGATTCATCTAAGGGGATCGCACCCTTCACTAAGAAATGATATGTTGTGGGTGTTTAGCGGTGACGATTCCAATGATAAATACACTCCACACTATCCGCCCTTATTCAAAATTCACTTCCCACAAAAGACCCAAAAACATTTGGCTTATGGTTGACATGCAACATCAATTATAGCATTATATTTTAGTAAATATTTTGTAAACGTTACTTAGTAGATATTGGTATTTTGTGTAAGATCCCAAGCGGAAAAATATTTAATAGTTCCAACACATGATAGTGTTTTAATTAAAATGCCTAAGCAAAAAATGCGAAACATAAATGGATATGAAAAATGTAGTCGTTTATTCTATTAATAACTCGAAAAATATTACATGTGAATATAATTAATAGTGAAGCCCTTGTTAATGCCATGGAAGGAAACTCATCAAATGACTCAACTAACACTAAAGTGCACTTGTGACCCTTGATGGATCCATTAAACAGATATCATTGTGGGGTTTTCGTCCTAGGTTCAAACTGGAACTGGCTACTCCAAGTTCTCACAAATACACAATAAGGTAAACAAACTTAGGCTGCTCAAATACCTTATTCCTCTCCCCTTTTATAGACTTGATGGACTCTCCAAAAGTCTTTATGTATTATTTTCCTATGAAAAAGAAGGCAAATACCACAGGAAAATACCATGGGAAAATACCACATGGCAAATACCATCCATCAGAAAAAGGAATTGTCCAAGTCTTCCCACACCAATATTTCTTTCCCTCAAGCAATCCCATATGAACGTCTAAATCATAATTACATGCCATGGTATGACCCAATCAAGAATAGATATCTCAACTATTCTTGAACCAATTGTTCACCAATAGATCCATTGGCATGTGAACTTCCACCTAGATGCCAATCCAGTGTTTGACTGAGCTTGCCATCAATAGATCCTCCTAGATCCAAATAACACTAAAATTCATAGTCCATGGACCACAACTCTAACTATATCATATCCTCGACTAAGAATTTCCTCCTAAGGATCATCTCATTAATCAGGTACCAACTCATAACTCTTGTGTGTACATAATCATATGAGAAATAGTCCCACCATGTCGATATTGCACTACTCTAATTCTAATTAGGAGCTCCTAAGTTTTCAGACCGTTTCTCAATTATGGCCCACCTGTAAAACCCTCATGGAAACATTTCCCCCCTTTCCTCCAATGCACAAAGAATTATAATTTTTAAAATATTTTGTTTGTTTGAATTATAATTGAAAATTTATTTCCAGATGATTGAATGTTATTCTCATCGCCAGATTTCAAATCCCTGTTGTAGGTTTTCTTTCAAAATGCTTTTCTGAATCATTTTGAAAGAAAACCTACAACACGGATTTGAAATCTCGCGATGAGAATAACATTCAATAATCCGGAAATAAATTTTCAATTATAATTCAAACAAACAAAATATTTTAAAAATTACTATTCCATGACACTAAGTAATAGTGTCTAACTAATCCATATGCTTTTAGGAAAAGAAAATTAAAAAATCTTGTTAAATTAAGATGAAAAAATTTCAAATATTTGACACTAACAATTCTTAAATAATGGTTATATATTTTCCCATATTAATTAATGTACATTAAAGTTTCTTAACATTGTAAATTTTCTTTCTTTGAGAAGACCTATGCTACCAAGATCTTGTTATTTTTCCATATTGAGTCAAGTAATATTAGTCTTAGGAAAGATTTCCCATAAATGAACCATAATCTTTGGGTTAGTTCTGGGGAATATGTCCTTGGTTTTGAATCTTCAAAACTTAGACAATGCAAGGAGTGAGGAGGTAAAGTCCTTAGCTTTTATTCTAGTAAGGTTAAGACTTTCCTACACAGAATCACATATAACATTTCTTTCAAAATTTTGGATTTTAATTCTTTTTACATTTATTTATTTATTTAGAGAATAATGATTCAACATAATTTTATCCTTATATTGATTACAAAATTATAAAAGAAAATCCATATATGATCTCAAATTTTTTCCTTCGAAAATAATCGAGGTATGATCTATAGATGGAAGCAAGTGAAAACACAACAATTACATTTATCAATCATGAATTATAGCTCTAATACATATTAATGGAAAAAAAAAACCAAATTCAATAGCAAAATATTTGAGATGAAAATGAAAAAGTTTTAGAAAGCCTTTTGTAAAATGCAGAATCAGAATTATTTTTTCGTGATTCAAGTCACAATTCCAAGGATAAGGAGAACAATATCTATTTTTTTATAATCATGCCTTAATAAGAAAAGAATTTTTTTTTTTAGAAAAATTTTAAACTAATTTTAAAGTTTAAAAAATTAATAAAAAAATCTTAAAGTAAGTATTCAGATGGTTAACATATAATTATAAACAAAATTTAAATAACCACATCTATATATTATGGAAAATTTTAGGGGCTAATATGTGCAAGTGGGCTAATTTTCCATGCTTTTCTCCAAATGAAAATTCTCTAATTTTCATTTATAGCCCGAAAT
This sequence comes from Pinus taeda, assembly GCA_000404065.3. Lineage (NCBI taxonomy): Eukaryota > Viridiplantae > Streptophyta > Pinopsida > Pinales > Pinaceae > Pinus > Pinus taeda. The sequence continues at coordinate 17,683 of APFE030136292.1, forward strand.
TTTATAGTATAAAACAATTTTAACCTTAAAAATGGCCAAAATTTTATATAGACACTATATAAAATTATTAGAAATTTGAATTTTGTTTACAAAAATATGATCAAATATTTTATAGATGCATATTATGAACTAGCAATATTCACCCAAGGTTTCTAAATTTTAAGATAAATTTTCATTTTCATTCTTAAAATTTTCTATCCTATATATTAAATATGGTTATTTCTTCTACATACTAAATATTGTTATTTCTTCCAATGACAATAATAATTTCTAATAATAAAAAAATCAAATTAATGTAAAAAACATTCTATAAACTTACAAAATGTTTTTTACATTAAATTGTTTTTTACGAGAAACAAATAAAATTAAAATTGTACCATTCTCAAACATCACTGGTCACCCCATTCACTCCAATTACTCTAATTGAATCTTCTGAATCATTTTGAAAGAAAACCTACAACAAGGATTTGAAATCTGGCAATGAGAATAACATTCAATCATCCGGAAATAAATTTTCAATTATAATTCAAACAAACAAAATATTAAAAAAAAAAAAATTCAATTATAATTCAAACAAACAAAATATTAAAAAAAAAAAAATTCAATTATAATTCAAACAAACAAAATATTTTAGCTGACATCTGGAAGGCCCCAAGACACCCCTCTTCCTGATGTTATCCCAGGTCAGGATTTGCTTATGCTGAACTAGCCACATGAAGAGCTTAATCTTCATCCATCCTTGATGTCTCCATAGGTCTTGCCAAGTCTTATCTGGAGCTTGAGAGTTGAGGTCAAGGAGAATGAGTTTTTCTTCTTTGAGATTAAAGGAACCCTCACTTTTGCTGCCCCATCTTAGCTGATCTTGCTCCCCTGATTTCGAAATCTTCCTTTGCTCTAACATAGTTTTTAGAGTCTCTGCTTTAGCCTTTAGGGGGTTTTCATAACTGAACTCAAAGTTCCTCCAGGTTCTCCATTTTCCACTACTGTTGGTTTGGACCCAAAAGTCTTTTACTTTAGATAACCCTTTAGTATCTGTATCCTCCTTGAGATCCCTCAAGTCTTCCTTTAACAAAATAGGTTCTTGTTGCCATCTATCCTCCCCGAATAAGGCAAGGTTTCCTTCTCTGATTTCCCAGAAGCTGTTTCCTTGGACCAAGCCCCTATTGTCCTAGGCATTGTTCCAGATGTGAGAGCCCTTGTTGAATCGTGACATTCTTATTAGATCTTTGTTTTGCCACATGTGAGCATATTTTTCTTTCCATATCTTTGCCCATTGTGCATCAGGGTCTTTAATCCATCTCCACCATAGTTTAGCTCCTAAAGCCTTACTTAGAATCTCAGGATCATCCAGGCCGAGTCCTCCATAGTTTTTGGGTTTGCAGATTTTTTCCCATGCTACCAAGGCCCATTTATTTCTTTCTTCCCCCTTGCCCCAAAGAAAGTCTCTTTGCATGTTTCTAAATTGTTGCAGAACACCTTTGGGGGCTAGGAGAGATGACAGCATGAAGACTAAAATTGATTGAAGGACAGCCTTGGTTAACACTAACCTTCCAGCCAAATTTAAAGATCTGAAAGTTCATTTCCTGATCTTATCTTGCATTTTGCTAATCATTGGCTCCCAAATGCTCTTATGAAAAGGCTTGGCCGTTAGAGGGACTCCCAAATATTTTGAAAGGAGGATCTCCCTTTGAAAGCCCAAAATTCTTGAAATATTTCTCTGAATAACAATGTGAGTATTGAAGAAAAAAATCTTAGATTTGGAGAGATTGACTCCCATACCTGAAGCCATAGCGAAGTCTCTCAGGATTTGCTTATAAGCTAGAGCTTCTTTGACCGTGGGGATGCGCTGCAGCATGGTATCATCCACAAATTGTTGATGTGTTAAAGCTTGACCATCTTCAGTAAGTTGGAGACCTTTGACTTTACCAACTTCTTTAGCCTGCTTGATATATTTACCCAACCCTTCCATCATGAGAATGAAGAGAAAGGGAGAGAGTGGATCTCCCTGCCTGAGGCCTCTTGAGGGAATGAAAGTCTCTGAAGGAGAACCATTAACAAGAATTGAAAAACTAGGAGAAGTTACTAGGGTCATTACCCATCTGATCCAATTGTGATCAAACCCAAAAGCCATGAGAACTTTTCTAATATAGTTCCAATTCAGCTTATCATAATCTTTGGCTATGTCCAATTGCATGATCTTTCCAGCTTTCCTCTTGCTTGTTAGTGAGTGCACCACCTCATGAGCTTGAATTATATTGTCAAGGATTTGCCTGCCTTCCACATATCCAGATTGTTCCCCTAACACCAGGGTGGGGAGAAGAGGTTTGAGTCTATTGGCCACAACCCTGGAAATTATCTTGTAGACCACATTGCACAGGGAAATGGGCTTGAACCTGTTAGGAGTAAGAGCTGAATCATGTTTAGGGATCAGGGTGATAAAGGTGGTATTGAGCGCTTTCAGAATGGTTTTGTCCCTTCTAGAGCCTTCCACTACATTTAGAACATCCTGTTTTACAATATTCCAGCAAGCTTTGAAGAAATCAACATTGAAATCGTCTGGACCTGATGCCTTACCATTTTGCATTTCTTTTAGGACCTCACTGATCTCATCTTCCGATACCGGTTTGTTAAGGTTGAAATTGTCCTCATTGGAAACAAGCTTTGGAATATGTCTTCATATAATCCTAATATATTTTTCCCTATCTGAATAGGATTCCTGAGCAATACCACAAAAGTGCTAAACCAAAACTGCTGCTATTTCTTCATGAGAATGAAGAAGATTACCTCCTTCATCCTTGATAGAAGAAATCTTGTTGTGAGCTCTGTTCGCCATAGTGGTTCTGTGGAAAAATATGGTATTGCATTCTCCATCTTTTAGCCATTGCACTCTGGATTTTTGTCTCCAAAAAATATCCTCTTGTTTATAGAAGTTCTCCCATTCTTGTTGATATTTGGTTGCCTGCTCATTTCTAACCTTATCAAAACCCTCCCTGATAAGGGTTTGGTTGAGTTCCTGCAATTTTCCTTCAACAGATTTTTTTCCTTCAAAAATATTACCAAACTCCTTCTTGTTCCACTCCTTAAGCCCATGTTTGATATGTTTTAGTCTTTTTTGGAGAAGGAACATGCTTGTGCCTTGAATTTTTAATTCTTCAGCCCACTAGATGGCTATGTTATTGGAAAAATCTGGGTGGGAAAGCCAAATGTTTTCAAACCTGAAAGGTCTATTCCTGGGGGTGCCAATCCCCTGCATTTCCAGTTGCACAGGCCAGTGATCAGAGCCTCCAAAGGGGAGAACTCTTGCAACTATTTCCTTGTCCTTGAGCATAAGATCCTCTGAAATAATGAATCTATCTAATTTGGAGGCCACCTTAGACTCTCCTCCTCTTTTATTGTTCCAAGTAAAGGTACCACTACTCATACCAATATCCACTAACTTCATATTGTCTATGAAAGAAGGAAAAGCACAAGAATCTTTACTTAGAGTTCTGGTGCCCCCTTTTTTCTCCAACAAAGATTTGATCATATTGAAATCACCCCCAAGATCCAAGGGATACTTGCATGTCTTTCCCTGAGATCCTGCAAGGAGTCTAAAAGCTTTAGTTTTCCATCTAATATTTGGGGACCATACACATTCATTACTAGGTAAACTTCCTTATCTCCCACTAGCTGTAAGACCATTGATAAATAATTCCTGGCTGCCTCTGCATCTATAATGTCAATTTTTTGGGGGTTTCAAAGTGTGAGACTACCACCTACTGTATTCTCTACTTTGACTTCCAGAAACTCAAATTTATTGAACCATGTACTGTGAATCTCTTTTATTTTCTGAATGGAGCATTTAGTCTCCTGGATGAAAATTACATCCAGTGCTGCTTGTTTCATTCTATTACTAAGTAACCTTTGTTTTTTTTATTGCCTAGTCCTCTAATATTCCAAGAAGTGAACTTCATTATTAAAGATTTGTAAAGAAGTAACTGGATAGGTATTTCATCTTACCTGAGTCTATCATTAGCTTTCCACATTCCATCAAAAGCTCGTTCTGCTTTTTCATGCCTCTTTTCTTTCCTGGATATCTGGGTGCCAAGCTCGGTGTGGTTTTCAAAGCTTTCACACCTTCGTTGTTCTGCCTTTTATGAGTCCCTTGCTTTTCCAGCCCTGTGGTCTGAGTTTTACATAAGAACAACTGTTGAACTCTATTGCACCCCTCTAGAGGCAACGAATCCACTCCCTCCCTAGTTCCTTGTTTCAGGAATCCTTCTAGATCTAGATTCTCCTTCTCAAGAATCTCATGTAGTTCATGATCTTCCATTTCCATCTCACTCTGGGTCATTTCCATATCCATCTCCGATTCTGTGTCACCCATCATTTCTTCTTTCTGTCTATTAATAGTTTGTGTGTGCTCATCCTCTTCTTCATTCTCCTCGTTCCCTGGAGTGTCTCCCTTGGCCTGATCTGCTTTTGTTATCCCCTCTTCCTCTTCTAGTGCTTGAAACCTATTTTGACTAGCTTGTTGTTGTTCATTTTGATGTGTCTTCGATCCCCTTTTGCTCCCTTTTCCTTTATGGACCACTTTGTGAAAGGTTTCAGTATCTTTCATGGTATTTGTTTTACTATTATTTTCAGTTCTACTGAGAGGGAAATCCCTGAATAGATGCCCATGTTCATGATATTTGCGACATCTGAATGGGATGTGTTCATAATCCACTGTTTGTACCCATTCTTCATCAAGCGCTTCCAATATGAACTCATCCGGCAGAGCTCCAGAAAGATCCATCTCCACACATATTCTTGCAAAGGATGTGTATTTTCCTCTTCTAGTGGCCTCAGAAGCTTCGACAAAACATCCTAACTTATTTCCTATGGTAGAAAGGGATTCCAGTTGCTAGTAATCCAAAGGTAGAGAGTTGAACCTTACCCAGACCAGGACTGAGGTAAAAGTTTCACATTCTGGGACAAAATTCATGATCCAAGGTCTTATATACAGGCCTGCTGTTGCATAAAAGTAGGGCCCTCCTTCAAATACTCTATCCTTATCTTCAACGTTAGCAAAGACTACAGTAAAGAATCCCTTTGACCCAAGATGTAGTTCTATGCTTCCCTTTGGTTTCTAGTGGTATTTAATCCAAGATTGTAATGCTTTTCAGTTGCCATAAACCCATGAACTTACAAATGATTGCATAAGTATACATGTGGTCCCTATGCGCCTGCAGAGCAGGATCATTCAAAATGACTCTAGGAGTGATAGTAGTCTTTGGTTTGCATGGTCCCCTTTATGTTTTGTCTTTTGTGCCCTGTTCCTTGTCTGCTTCCTTGCTTTCTTTATTGTTGTTATTCTCCTTGGATTCAGAGCCCTCCTACTCCCTTTCTCTGGTTCTTTTCTTTTCAACTGAAGGATATCTATCCTCTTCTACTGGGTTTTTTCCTCTGTTGACCACTACCTGCTTGTAGGAGGGAGTGGAGCTCCCTCCTTTACGGCCTTCCATGGAGAACGAACTCTGCTAACCTGTAACCCTAGCTCCAAAATTGCCCTAGCTCCCTTCTACCGATTGTACATATACTTCTCGAAAATATGTCTTACCCCATAGAAGCCCACTATTGTTATTGTTGTTCTCTTACATTATTATTGTTATGTAGGCTCTAATTATATTGTGACCCCTTGGACCCCTATATATACAAAGGAGGTCTTGTCATTTGTATAATCCAAGAATTTTTCATTTATGTAGTGTAAAGGAGGTTTCCCCCTCAAATAGGATAATTTTTAAGTCATTGATATATCTATTTGTGAGTTGGTTGCATAACATTTGGTATTAGAGCTTTGGATTCTAGGGTTTCGCTGCTTCAAACAAGTCATCGTGGAATTTTCGCTATAACTTTTTCTCCACGAAGATTGAGAAGATAAAATTGAAACCATGGGGACCTAAATATGTGGTGAACCTTGTGTATGAATTTCAGATCTTGTATCGCTATATTTTCGGAGATACGATCTAAGGAAGTTAGGGTTTTTGCAGGCTCCAAAATTCCATCTCAAACATGTGACCTTGGGAAAATCGTCATAACTTTCTCTCCGAGCATTAGATTTAAATTTCATAAAAAGTGATAGAAAGAAGACAAACTATAGATTTTTTATTATCATTGTCAGTGCCAAAGGTCGAAACAATGACATGTTTAACTTCGTACAAGTTTACTCTATTTAACCAATATATAATATGGTCATCATGGGAGAATGAGAATAGCTCTTTCTTGAAGAATTGAATCTTGATCAGACTTGTGGGGTTGGAAAGAGGACTCCTATGTCTACCACAAGATGCAATTTCAGAACTTAGAGATTTGAAATTACAGAGATACAACAGATTCAATATCGAGCTCCTACAAAGCAAGAAAAAGGTGTGTAGTTTTTTAAAATTTCCATAAGTTTTGTTTGAAAACCCATTTTGAAGTGATTCAAAGGGAATAGTGAAGCATAAATATCATTAATTTATGCCCCTAATAAAGAAAATGGAAGCACCTAGTAAGAAACCTGAAATCTCTACTATGACACATGAAGAAGAGGAAGAAATGCAACATGATATATCAAAATTACACGACCAAGTGCAACAAATTTTGCTCTCACCAAAAGTAACAAAAGATAAGATAGATGGTATAAAAAGGGACATGGAAGTTTTGAATGATGGTTTAAAATCAGACATGGAAGTAATGATGAATGTGAAGATAGAGGGGTTGAAGGAAGGTTTGGAAAAGTTGCTAGAAGAAAGGCATCCTAGCGGTGACAAGGTAATCCATGAAAATCATGATGAAGACAAAAGGAATATCAATTAATATTTTAGAGACTCCAATGTGGGGTTTAAGAACCACCACATTCTAATGATAGATATGAGGAAGTTTGATGGTAATAATCTGGTAACTTGGATACTACAGATGGAGCAATATTTTGATCTACATGAGGTGCAACCCTCACAAAAGGTACATATTGCAACTTTATATTTAGAACCCAATCAATTTGTATGGTATAGATGGCTTTGTTCTCATAAAACACTTGTCACCTGGTCAATTTTTACGGAGGAAAAGATAGCACATTATGAAGATACAGACAGCAACACCTTCTTTAGCCAATTGATAAATCTCAAACAAAAGGGTTCAATGGCGGAGCACATTGAAGACTTCCAAAAATTGAATATTAAGGTAACTGATATTCCAGAGGAGCATAGGATTGATGTCTTCATAAGGAATTTAAAAGATAACATCCAACATGAGGTTTGCCTTTGGGAACCCAATTCATTGGAGAAGGCATTCAAGGTGGCAAGAAAAGTTGAAAGAAAAATTATGGCAAGAAGGAAGTCTACCACTCACAACTATAAAGATGGAAGTATTGCTTCTCCTAGTCTTCGACACCCTACAAGGTTGACTCCACAACAATTGGAGGAAAAAATAGTAAAAGGCATGTATAGTTGTGATAAAAAATACACTAAAGGTCATAAATGTGCTAAAAAGAAATTATTCTACATAGATTGTGAAGAGGAACAAGAAAAGGTACAAGAAACATCAAAAGAGGAGGATATACACTAGGAACCAACCCCAGAGAAAGAAGAAATGAATCTAACAATATCTTTTAATGCATTGGAAGGAATTACCACTCCTCAAACTCTCAAGATAGAAGGATATATCAAGAAGAAAAAGGTAATAGTGTTGATTGATTTAGGTAGTACCCATAATTTTATTCATTGTAAGATAGCCAAGGAATTGAATTTCTTCCTATATCCAACACCAGAGTGTCAAGTGATGGTTGCAAATGGAGGAACTATAACTTTATCTAGAAAGTGCCATAATATCAAGCTAACCATGAGGGAATATGCCTTGAATAGTCCAATTATTTCCATTCCAATGGGTTGTGTTGATGTTGTACTAGGCGTACAATGGTTACAATCTTTGGGGACGATAGCTTTCAATTTTCAAGAAATTTTCTTGAAATTTCTTTTGGGAAGGAAAGGAAGTTGAATTAAGGGGTATTGCAGGGAAACCAGGAAAGATAATCAGATCTAATTGCATGAAAAATCTTTTGAAGAAATAACAACGGGGCATAATTGCACAACTATGCTCATTAGGGGTTCAAACATCGAAATCATCTATTTCTCCATATATTCAAAAAGCCTTGGACAATCATTCCAAGGTGTTTGAGACTCCCAAAGGCCTCTCACCTATTTGTGATCAGGATCATGTGATTCACTTGATTCCAGGGAGTGTTCCTCCAAACATCAGACCTTACAAATATCCTTATTCCCAAAGAGTGAAATTGAATGTATGGTTGCATAAATTCTAGAGGCTAGTATAATGCAACCTAGTCAAAGTTCTTTCTCTGGTACAGTAGTATTGGTGCACAAAAAGGATGGATCATGGTGTATGTGTCCAAATTATAGGGAGCTCAACAAGCTCACTATTAAAGATAAATTTTTCATTCCTATCATTGATGAATTGTTGGATGAATTACATGGAGAAAATTACTTCACCAAGTTGGATCTTTGTTTAGGATATCATCAAATTAGAATGAAGACTGAAGACATTTTGAAACAACATTCAAAACTCATGAGGGTCATTATGATTTTTTTGTCATGCCTTTTGTCCTTACTAATGCACCTTCCACATTTAAAGGTTTGATGAATTCCATTTTCAAACCCTTAGAAAATTTGTGTTAGTATTTTTTGATGATATACTAATCTACAACAAGTCTTGGAAGGATCATGTTCAACATGTTGACAGGGTGCTCAAACTATTAGTGGAGAAACAAGTATATGCAAAAGCCTCCAAATGTTTCTTTGGAGTACATGAGGTGGAATATTTGGGTCCTATTGTATCTCATGAGGGTGTTAAGGTAGACCCTAACAAAATTACAACCAGAAAATCCCCACAACCATAAAGCATCTTCGACGATTTATCGGGTTGAAAGGGTATTATCGCAAGTTTGTTAGGTATTATGGGAGAATAGTGGCACCTCTAAAATCATTACTGAAGAAAGATGCATTTTATTGGACTCTAGAAGCAACGAAGTCCTTTGAACATCTTAAAAAGGCGATGTGCCAAGCACCGGTCTTAGCTACGCCATAATTCACAAAAAAAATTATTATGGAATGTGATGCTTCAGGAAATGGATTTGGTGTTGTTTTAATGAAAGAAGGAAGACCCGTTTCTTTTGAAAGTCATTCAATCAAAGGACAGTATTTACACAAACCTATTTATGAGAAGGAAATTTTGGCAATACTACATGTACTAACGAAATGACGACCTTACTTAATGGGAAGACACTACAAGATAAACATAGATCATGATAGTCTTAAATAATTTTTGGAACAAAGATTATCTTTAGAAGAGCAACAAAAATGGGTGACAAAGATGTTGGGTTATGACTGTGAAATCATCTACAAAAAAGGGAAGAAAAATGTGCTTGCAGATGCACTCTCAAGTAAGGATGATGATGTTGAAGCATGGCTTTGTTCCATTTCTATTATCCAACCTGAGGGATAACTGAAGCAAGGGACGAATGGAAGAATGATGAAGAGGTGTGGTCAGTCATTCAAAAGTTCCATCAAGATCCAAGTACATTTGATACATTTAGCGGGAAAAATGATTCATTATGGTAAAAAGATCGCTTATATCTTTCTAAGAATTCCCAACTCAAACAAAAGATTCTTTTGTAATTGCACACCTCTCCCTTAGGGGGGCACTCAGGATTTTTAAAAAATTACCATAGGGACAAGAAGGAATTATTTTGAGATGGCCTTAAATCTGATATTCAGAAATTTGTGGTAGAATGTTTGGTTTGCCAACAAAATAAAGTTGAGACTGTTCAGACCCCAGGTTTGCTACAACCTTTAGCCATTCCAGGTTAGTGTTGGGAAGAGGTACCAATGGATTTTATCATAGGTTTACCCAAGTTTGAAGGCAAGAGTGTCATCATGGTGGTAGTTGATAGACTTAACAAGTATGCACACTTTTGTGCATTATATCATCCTTTTAAAGCCAACAAAGTTGCTACTACATTTATGGAAACAATTCAAAAGCTTCATGGAAATCCAAAGATTATAGTAAGTGACATAGATCCCATTTTCACTGGAAATTTTTGGACAAAATTATTTTCTTGTCTTGGTACTCAATTAACTTATACCTCATCTTATCATCCTCAATCTGATGGGCAAACTGAGATAGTTAACAAATGTTTGGAAGGATATCTTTGTTGCTTTGTATCTAACAAATAAACACAATGGCTCAAGTGGTTACCTCTAGCTGAATGGTGGTATAACACTTCCTTCCATAGTGTAGCAAAAATGACCCCATTTATGGCACTTTATGGATATCATCCACCATCCATCGCATCATATTTAATATAAAATTCTAAGTTTCAAGCATTGGAATATCACATCGAGCATTAAAAACAAGTTCTCCAACTCTTAAAGGATAACCTCAATCTAGCGCAAAATCGAATGAAACAACAGGAAGATCAGCATCACAGTGAAATAAGTTTTGATTTAGGGGATTGGGTATTTTTATGGATACAACCATACAAACAAATGTCTCTCAAGAAGGCTAAGAAGGATAATAAATTATCACCCAAGTACTACGGTCCTTACAAGGTGTTGCAACATATTGGTAATATGGCATACAAATTGGAGTTGACTGCATCTTCTCGAGTACACCTAGTTTTCCATATTTCATGCTTAAAGAAGGTTATAGGTGAAAAGCTTCCAGTTCAAACATTGTTGCCAGAACTTGACGAAGAAGGAAAAATCGTATTTGAGCCTGAAGCAGTCACAGAAACAAGAACCCAACAACTACGGAATTGATCAATTTCAAAGTATCTCATTAAGTGGAAGAACTTGCCCACCGAAGATTCCATGTGGGAGGATGAGAATTTTATATAGAAGCATCTAGAACTACTCAAGTGTTGAGGACAACAATTTTTTGAAGGAGATGGGCATGTTATGTCCCTATAATACCAGTGTATCCCCCTTATTGTTATTTTTGTGCCCATGTAGCTCCCATATTGTTATTGTTGTACCCCATAGAAGCCTACTATTGTTTGTCTTCCCCTTACATTATTATTATTGTTTAGGCTCTTATTATTTTGTGATCCCTTAGACCCCTATATATACAAATTAGGTCTTGTCATTTGTATCTTCCAAGAATTGTTCACTTATGTAATGTAAAGTAGATTTCTCCCTCGAAGAGGATAATTTTTAGGTCGATGATCTATCTATTTGTGAGATGGTTGCATAACACTAATTCCCCCGTATTAAAAACATTATGACCATTTTTTATAACTAAAATGATTGGGACATGGAGCATAAATTCATATATTTAGGGCATGAGATGCTTGGGAAAAATTAGAGGAGATGAATCATCAACTGGTATCATAGAAATTGATTTGTAATCAAAATGGTAGGCTGGTAGGTCATGGGGACCAACATATTTACTAGCAGGAGGCTTGTCATTGGTGGAGGAGTAACGACAATCACTTCCATCAAATAGTTATAACAACCATCATGATGGAGGGATTGAGGAGATTCCCCAAGTGGATTCGAGACAATGTGGGACGAGTTGAAAGGGAATGGAGAGAAAAAAGGGAGGAATGTGAAGGGGGAGAGCAATTAAGGGGAATATCATTAGAGTAGCGAAATCCCACTCATAGCATATAACACACAACTCCCGGGAGAAAGGAAAATTTCCCTTGGAAGTGGCAAGAGAGAAACAAATGCACACAATAGAGGAGCACAAACAACATGAGAGAACAATATATTAAGTTTGTTGAAGTAGTAGTTGAGAAATTATTGATAAGAAAATGTAGGCAGGATGAAAGGAAATATCTATTTCATTTTTTGAGTATAGAAGAGTGACCTGTGCATCTCTTACATGAAGGAGAGAGGCTCTTTGGACTCCTTGATTTGGGTGGAGGCCCTGTTTCTTTGGATTTTTGGCCAAGGAGTGTCCTAGCACCTTATTTGCTTGGTTACAGGTTGAGAAATGAATTTAGTGAGCTTTAGATTCCCGGTGTAGTGTGGAGCCAATAAAGGTATTATGTTTGGTTCTTTTCAGTGAGTTATGGATTTCTAGATTAGGGTGGGTCCACTAAGGTTATTGGTTTAAGGGTGGAGGTGTAGTAGCCTCTTGATTCCCTGTAATAGCAAGAGGGTGGAGATGGAATAGTATTTGGATTCCCTTGAATTAGTTTACGGGTGGAGATGGAATAGTCTCTAGACTCCTAGTTTTAATTGGCACCACTGATTAATTCCCTGAAAGAACTCCTCCTCAAGCTCTAAATCTGGCTCAGGTGTGATTGGTTACAAGGAAGACTACAATGTAGGCCAATTGAAGGTTTGGTGGAGAGTTAGAGTTTCAATATCAGTTTTCAGGTCCTACATCATAAGATAAGTTCTCAATATTTTTCTCTATGTGCAAGTGGATTCTATATGTATGCTTTCTATGCTATTAAAATGCCATTATGAATGTGTGGATATGGATAATATATTTCATGTGTAATTTCTGAGGAATGTTCTAAACTATTTTGTTTATTTTGACCATGAAATTGGGCTTAATTTCTTGAACATAATGGATGTGTAAATCTCTTAGGTCTAATTAAGCTCTTGTATTAAAATGATGGCGACTAAGAGAGAGATTGAGAGAGAAATTTGTGGGAAGAATATTGAATAGTAAGTTAGTCTTGGTGCTGGTAGAGATGGTCCATGTGACTAAGGGTTTTAACCATCACTTCAAATCTTGGTCCCCGATATTTTAAAATGAAGACCATTTGCGCCCAAAGAAGAACTTCTCGAGAAATTATGTCCCAAAGTATTCAAGTCATGAGAAAGAAAACATTACAATAGTTAATGAAAAATTGATAATTTATGAGCACAAGAGCATAGTGGGACACAAACTACCTAGCCCTTAACATGGACCCTTTAGTAGGGAAAAGTGGCCCAAAATTAGGTGACAAATGGCACTCCTGGAGGAGTCCACATGGACATCGTGACTTCGACATGAAATGAAACTTACGTCACCCTAGCGGTTTTAAATGAGGGACAGGGAGAAATGCCCGAGGTAAATTATTTCGGGGAGGCAAGAGCCTAGTGGGACCCAAACTATGTGGTTGTTAATGTGGACCTAGGCTAACATGTTGCCATAGTGGCATTCCATGTGGTAGCTAGATTTGACCTTTTGGAGGGACCAAGTGGTAAAACATTGGCTGACATGTGCCACACTCAGAGGTGACCACATGGATAGGATGATATCAACATGATAAGGATGTGACGTCACCCTGGGCTAACATCACCCCAATGATTTCAAGAGGAGCACAACGAGAGTACCCCGGGAAATTTTATGTTCTAGGGGACAAAGATATTCCCAACATATGATGGAAGTTGAGTTATTTCCTGACATGGAAGGACATGGCGGGGAGGATGATAGGGAAATTGATGTGGCCAAGAGTTAAAGTGACAGTAGTGGGGTCTGCGACATAACATGGTTATCTGGTCGAGAGACAACATGGTTCTTGGAGGGAAAAAACTATAAACGGGAGAAAATTTCAATATATATATATATATATATATATATTATATTATATATATATATATATTATATATAGGGAGAGAGAGAGAGAGAGAGAGAGAGAGAGAGAGGGTTTCACGAAGAATCCCCAATAGTATATTAGAGGGCCCATACGACCATGGGTTAGAACCACCACTTTAAATACCGGTCCCCAATGTTTTAAAATGGAGACCATTTGCACCTAGAGAAAACCTCGAGGGAAGTTACGTCATAGGGTATTCACGTCACAAGACGAAAAATATTTCAATAGTTAACAAAAATTTGATTGTTCATAAGGGAAAGAGACTGGTGGGACCTAGAATACGTGTCCTTTGATGTGTACACTCTGGTGGGGAAGGGTGGCCCTAAATTAGGTGACATGTGGCACTCCCAGAGGAGGCCATGTGAATAGCGTGACATCAACATGAGATGGGAGTGATGTCATCCCTGTGATTTTGAAAGGGGGACATAGAGAAATTCCTAAGGTAAATTATTTCGAGTAGGCAAGAGCCTGATGGAACCTAAACTATGTGGACGTTAACATGGAACTAGGTTGATGTGGTACAACAATAGCATGCCACATGGAAATTGAATTCAACCTTTTAGAGGGTCTAAGTGTACCAAAAATGGGTGACACATGGCACACTTGGAGGTGGACACATGGATAGGATGACATAAACATGACTAGGATGTAATGTCACCTCATGGTTTTAGGAGGAGCATAGTGAGAGAACCCCGGGGAATTTTATGTTCTAGGGGACAAAGATATTCCTGGCATATGATGGAAAAGGAATTTTGTACCTGCATGGAAGGACGTGGCTGGGAGAATGATAAGGTGACTGACGTGGCCAAGAGGTCTACATGGTGACTGCAAGGTCTTCCGCATAACATGATTATGTGTCTAGGTGGTGACATGGTTATGGAGGGGAAGAACTATAGCTGAGATACCCCCTCCTTTCTCCATACTTCGTGGATGTGACCCCCTCCCCCTCGTGTTGTCGATTTTGTTGGGCCAATGGCCACCATTCAATTTATAGAATGAAAAGGAGTGGAACATCAACTAAAGGACCCCCCACCCTCATGACGTCAGCAAGGGGGGGAGGGGGTCGTTCATTTTCATCTATGTTGTTGATCCCTCTATTGGGTGTACGTTGTAAATTTTTCAAGTGGGTGGTGTGGCATATATCATAAGTTTACACACACAGAAAATTCCACATGGACAAGTAGGATGACATGGACCTCCCATGAAAGGTGGAGGGCTACCACGTGGGTGTCACATGGCGGCATAATGCTAACTTGATAAGACCTTAATTACTTGACTTCATACATCCATATCTTCTGATCTGGATCTTAGTTTTCAAAAAAATTATATCATCAGAAAGCTCTCGATAAGCCAGATGAAATAGTGATATTTTTTTTGAGTCTCGAAAAGATTGAAAATTGATGAAACTTGTAGACCCCATTTCCATGCAGGACTATGGAGGTCAAGTTAATGATAGTAATGCCTTAATCTATCCTTAATATGGGATTAGGAGTGAAAGGAGTTATGTTACAAAAAATAGAGAGAAATTATAAGGATCATATCCCCTCCTATAGTAAAGCTCAACTTCAACCACCTTGTTGCATTTAAGATAACACAAAGAACCCCTCTGGCAAATTGAGGGACAACCCCCTTAATTTCAAGGTTTTTGTGGGGAAATAAACCTCCCTGACCTCCCTTCAAGGAGGTTGTTCCCCCATTATTTTATATAAGAGAGACTCAATTCTAAGTCTCAAGAGGGGAGATAACATTGCTACTGCATTCATTTTAGCTATGCAACTTTTAAAGATTTCATAATTAGACTCAATTTTTTTATTCAAGTTAATGGAAAAGTAGTTTTACTTTCAAGGAAGCTAGTGTTGAGAGTGTAGTAGGTCTCTAAGAACCTTAGGGAGGGCCAACCCATAGAAGCTCCAAAGACCCTTGTGTACCAATTGCTTCATCATTTACATGATTATTTTTCATGATTTTCATAACATTCTTTTCATGTTGCAATAGTTTAGTGAATGATATGCTTTACATTTTCTTATAAAAGATTGGTATTTTAGCAATTTTTATTTCCTTAGTTGTTCTTATGAATTATACATGGAATAAATAGGTTCCTTTAAGAGTTTTTAGCTTCTAAAGTGTTGAGTTACTTATTTAATCCCACATATGTAATTCTTTTGCACACTTTCTTGTAGGACTAGAGGGTTTCCTGTAAGATAGTCCTGAAACCCTCTCTTTTGTCATTTTCCTTCATGCTAATATATATTTAATCTATCCACTCATAAAATCACACTTTTCAATGTGGTTTGGTGAATAAGAGAGTTAAGGAAATGAACAATGTTCTCTTCAGGAATGATTTTTGTTTCTAGCATTTCTGAATTCGATTTGTTAGTGTTTTTATTCCTAAAGTAGTATTAAGGTTTACATTCTTGTAAGGTGGAATAGGCATGATCCGAATTGGATCCTAAAATACTTTCTAAGTTTTCATAACTCTGTAAAATTCATGCCAAAGTTTCAAAGACTTACAAAGGTCAAGCTTATCAGGAATACCCTCGGAACAGTTGTAATTTGTGAACAGCGTGGAGCAACAAGGATCCTCGGTCAAGCGCACAGACCATTGGCCCATGGTAATGCGCGTTGTCACGAAACATCGAAACATGAGGTTTTTTTGAGAAACGGGGGAGGTTTCTGATATGCGATTAGCTACAAGTCGTTAATCGCATATCATCGGGCAAACCCCTTAGAGAAGAAAAAGCCCCGACCGACCTAGACCCAAAAAGTCAAAAAACGGACGAAATTCATCGATTTCGTCATAGGTAGGTCCCACACCAAAACCGGCAGGATATCGGAAGGGCTTCGAGCGGTAAGCGGTTTCAACCAAGTCCCGCCCGATGCCACACATTGGGTGCCACGCATCCGACGGAAGAGAGAGAAAACCACTCACATAGGACGGGTAAACGTCAGAGTACTTACTCGCCCGATATGGACGGAGACCGTAGGATCTGGAAACTCCAGATCGACAGCGGAAATGTGATCCGACGAATGACCGGATTCAACAGGGTAAATAGGCCGAGCTGTATAAAGTTTGAAGTCTGGCATGAACGATGAGTTGGCAGAGGAATCATATTCACAGGCATTCTAGGAGTTAAATGGAAATAACGACATTTTAAACATTTCCAAGAGAATTGACAATCAGTTCGTTATGAAATAGGTGGCCACCTCCCTGTGAGGCGTTACACAATGATGATGATGACGCAAAGCAGAGGAATTCAAATTGATGAAGGAAGGAGAACCAGAACGCCAGGAAGCGGAAATGAATAGTCAGAAAGCAGACTGGCTTGAAAGCCATGAACTAACAGAAGCAGAAGAGGAGTTAGTTAGACGCAGAAAGCTAAGAGCAGAGAACAGAGAGAAGAAGTTGAGCTAACCTGAAGGAAACATCGAGCCAGACAGAGCCAAAGAGAGAGTCAGAGAGTCTGTGTAATCCAGAGAAGGCTTGAGAGGTTCAAGCGAACTCCTTGGCAGAGGCCTGTCATGTATGAGTCTCAAATTGGGCTCATACTACTGTGACCAATAGAGGTCGAGTTTCGGTAAGGAGAGTCTGTGTACTCCAGAGACTTGGGGGATCCAAGTCCAATTCTATTGATTTATATCTATTGCGAGAGACTCAAATTGAGCTCACTATTGTCAAACTCTGGTTTGAAAACATAATAGAGAGGCCACCACTAAAGGCTAGACCAGGAGACGCAGCCCAGGAGCATTGGGTGAACTCCTTATTAAACTCATTATGTTTACATGTTTGTCTGTTATGTTTTCTCTAATTGCCTCAGTGTCTATGTATTTCACAATCTTATCAATCCGTTGCATAAAGTAACATAGGCACATCCATGCACATGAGTATATAATACATTTAATTCTTTGTCCTAGATAAATTCCAGATCAAGGCATTTCTCTTTTAGGAATTAGAAATAATCCTTTCTTCCTACAAACTAGAAATATCATTTACTTTCCTGCAAATCTCTTTCTAGTAACAATTATTTTCCTACAATTTGAAGTTAGTAAGAGTTTACTTTCACTGAGTGATTGACCATGAAATAACTCCACATTTTCACCTAATCACCCAAGGGACATTTTATTTCATTTGATAGATCAATAGATGCATTGTGGAGGGAGAAGAAGTGCACGTTGCACATATAGTGCAAGACACCTCTTAAGTTTGTGTGAACCCTAGGTTGGCACTTAAAGCTTAGAATTTCACAAGTGTAGCATTGTTGTTGTAATACTAAGGGCCATAAAAAACTATACCATTAATGATTATTAGAGGATAGTTGCTCAATTTTCATAGGGATGATTCAAAAAATAAAACTCCTTAAAGATAAGCATATTGAGAGTCAACATCGAGTAGCAACTTTTGTCAAATCCTACATTTTTGTGTAGTCAAGGTCTATTTTAGAAGTTTAGGTCTACAAAAATTGCTAAAAGCAACTGATTTTTGTTAGTATTAAATATCATATAAAAACAAGTAAAATATCAATACTAAGAGATCAATATTTATTGCAATCAACTGAGGTCCTAAACTCTAGACACTAATAATTTATTAGTGTTGAAGATTCATCCTTTCTAATTGTAACACTATATGAACTCTCTATTCATGTACTTTTTTGGTGTATTAGAAACATATTCAATATATGTATTTGATTTTTAACCTTTATGAATAAATCTTGAAAGTGATAATTGGGCACTATGTCCCCTATTACATGTGTCTCTATGATGAGAAAGTGAGATTTCATGAATGATATAATTTGTATTAATGTGACCTTCCTCTTTCATTAAATCATTTTAGTGAAATTCATACTTTTGATCAAATACATTTGTTAGCTACTAAATTCAATTTCTTAGCACATGTTTTGTCCAAATAGGAGTTGAAGCGTTATTCAAATAAACTTTATCATATGTTTCTATTTTTGTCATGTTTTTCATAACTTTCATATTATTCTCAAATTTTCTACTACATTTGAGAGATTACATACAGATTAGGTCTGTAATTTTATTGCGTTGATATTATGAAAGGTTGATTTAAAATATTAAGTCAATATCTTTAAAGTTCAATATTACTAGATACCTTGGCATGGTTCCTTAGCCAAGAACATCTGAAGGAACAACATAGTCCATGATAACCACACCATATCCTTGAAACCCAAAATTTCCATTAGAGCCCTCACAACAAATCCCCACTCTATTTGTTGGCACACTAACCCCTTCTTCTTTTAACACTACCACCATTGTTTCGTTGACTATTGCAGCTATGAATATCATGGCACATCCCCATTCATCTAGTCGTAAAGATACTAATGGTATCATTTCTACTACTCTTGATTCCTTGCCTATCATAATTTTCAATAGGAATGGGTTGTTACTTATCACATTACACATGGATGATGAACTTGTACCATTAAAGAGTTTAAAGGGTCATGGTAATTACTAATTATTAATTATTGGTGTTTGATATAAACTCAATAATTTTATGTTAATTTGTAAATTAATCATAATGTATGACTAGATTGTCAAGGAATAAAAAGTTTTGTTTTGAACTATTTTTTCATCCACCATAGAATTGGCTATAATCACCAAGACTTTGATTTGAAGAAAGAGTTGATTCATTACATGGTGGGGCTTTCTAGGCAATATTTAACCAAAAGGTGGTTTCTTCTATGGTAGAAAAGTATTTGTGGAAAAATACATGCCACCTACATGAGACATCTTCATCGTGAACCTATTTATGAGAGTCCTTGAGTGGTTCCCAAAGAAAAGTGAGTGCACTAATGAGGATGCTAGGGAGAAAAATAAAAAATGAAGAAAATAAATCGAAAGTTGGAGAGATATAAAGGTAATGATATAAAACTAAGTGAATAAATCACTTTTTATTTTAGTTCTAGATAAATCTTTCATTTTATCTAATGAGATATGATTCATATTGGCATATTTTTAAAACTTTTGATAGATTTACAGAAGCATCAAAGGCCATCAAGACTAGATTGTAGAGAGTTCGACAACACAAACTTGACTCTCTAAGGATATATTCAAATTAAAGCTAAAATTATAAGTACTAAATTATTAAAGCTTTCATTATTGAATTGTTCAACTTTATTTTATGGCTAAGTTGAATTAATTGTGTTATGTTATGATATGTAGTTGGATAAGTAAAACTAGGTTTATACAAGAGATCAATTAGAAATAGCTTTAATAGGGATGTAAATGAGTGAAATATATTTTGAAGGATCAAATTATAAGCTTATTTATAATTTATGGTTTATAAACTAATTATAAATAGTATAATAGGTAAAAGCAAATATTATTTATGATTAAGCGAACATTGATAGTAATGAGGCCATTATAGACGAACCTATAGGGATGATAAGTGTATAGACACATGATGGTTGACATTGAATTGAACTCTACAATAGAATGCTTAATTTTTTTATATACTTATATCATTTTTCTTATTATTGAAGTTGTAACATTTAATGAGGTTGTGGGTATGAATGGAATTAAATTGAACTCTAGATATAGAATGTTTAATTTTTTATGCTTTTATTTTTTTTGGGTTTAATAGATATTGTATTAATTAATGAGGTTATTGGTGATGATTAGCGATATGTGATTTAGACCATTGATGTTTACTACAACATATGTTATATAGGTCAAAGGACAATAGCTCGAATGATAGCTTTCGAGTTTAATCCCCCTTCCACCCACGTTCTATTCTCTGGAGACATGTTAACTTGTGCAAAAAGAAAAAAAAAATGAACAAGTTGAAAACCTTGACGAGTCATTTCTATAAACCCAAAGGGGTAGGAAAATTTGAATATCTCGATATAGAGGTGAATAGTGTCACCTATTGTGATTCGACCCTAGGCATTTGTAAGAATAATCCTATAAAGTTACCAATTCACCAGTTACCATGAAAAAAAAAACATATGTTATATAGTATACATACAGATAAAGTATAAATAAATATTTTTGTTAGGAATAAAAATGATGCAATACATAAATAAGTAACTGATAACATGAAAACCACCATGTATATGAGTTGTGGTTCACCTCAACTTCATTTCTATATCCTTGGCCACTCTAGCTAAGTCTGGTCGCTTGCGACAACTTACAATAGACTTCACAAGCCTTTCTTGATTACAACAAATAACATGGGAAAATAACAAGGGTTACCAAAACTTTGGGCCCATAACAAAACTAGATCTAGAGCTTTCAAGATTCAGTAGTAGGAGTAATTATATTATTTCAACACCCCCCTTAATATTTATCTTCTTGATGTCCATATAAAAAAAATCATTTGTCGAGATACATGGGTGCCAATTGTTGTACTAACCAATTATATATGAAATATTTTCACCTACATGGCTCATCAACATGTTAGATTCCTCCTTAACAATGACTTGGTCCTAACCATCTCACATTCTAAGATTACTTCACACATTCCCCCCTTAGTCAAAGATTCAACATATTTGAAAACATCAAGCTAGCATATGAGTACACCTACCACCCTTGTACCTATCCAAGTGATCCATTGCACAACTTCAAACTACATCCTCTCTATGCATGATAGGGATGAATGTGTGTGCTACCATGCTACAACATATATGCTTGAATAATGAGGCTTACAACAAACCTAGGGAATTGAACTTGCCCAAGGCTAGGCTTTACAACTTGGCCCAAAAGCTTTGGGGTGTTAGGTACAACCAATCATGCAACCCTTTAAACATTACATAATTTCAATTTGGGTACAACAAGTGTTTGAATTATTTACAACAACAACAAGATTGACTCATCATGTGCCCAAAACATGAGGCATTAGAAAAAACTATGATTGCTTATCAAGGTCACTGCTCGTTGTCGATCTCATCTACTAGAAATCATTCCATTCAAATTCTATCCTAACTCTATATCATAATACAACTTTAAATGTAATTCCTATGATATATATCTTTCTTAAGCCACTTCCAATCTGATTGTATTTATCCAAATCCAAAATAGAACAATATCCTCCTTCAAACCCTTTTGGTGAAGGCTAACTTTAATGACTCCTTTAGTGAATGACACTTCCTTCAATCGCCGGATAGAACCTTTCGTATTTAGCTACCTTTATCACACAGTGAATAGTGGCAGGTTTGCAAATTATCACTCCAAAGCCTCTATGATATCTTCTTAACCTCTTCGCCCGAAGTCCCCTACTATGTTTTGTTAATCAATTTCCGGTGATCTATGGATTTGAGTCCATGCACTCACAATAAATATCTCCCTTCTTGGCTAGGTTTTACAACAATGATAAATGCAAGTCCTGTTACAACAAAATGTAGCACCTAGTGCAAAGCCTCATTAGGTGACCTAGATAATGTGCAACACATGAGAGTATCATCACTATCACCTCAACAACTACTCACCTCTATTTAGTGAAGAACAAAGTCCAACACAAGGGAGTCTTCCCTAGTAGTGCTTAGGGATAAAGTAACCTAAGGATCTTAAGTTAAGTGCCCCCTAAGGATCCTACAACATAGATTCACCCAATACAGGTATGGAAAATTAGGGTTTGAGATGGATGAAGGAATAAGTTCTAGATTTGGGTTCAAGGGAGCTGTGAGTCAATCTAAAGGCTATGATTGATCTAAAAAGTTTCAAATAGGTTTCTGAAACAAATAAAATCAATAAAATACTCAATGTTGATATAAACTAGGGTTTTAAATCAAACAATTGCATAAAAAAATACTTTATGACAACAACAAATTCGGCCATGAAAATTGTGAATTAACTATGTGAAATGAAGGCTAAACTAGAGAGAAAACCAGGGACAAAGTTACAACAAATTTTGATGGTTAATAAAGCATAGAGCAACAAATAATACATACATGCTAATACTATAAAATGGTAGAAAATGCATGAACAACTTCATGTTGCTTCTCTAATGTACTTCTACACAATGTTTAATCCTAGGGCATACATCAACAAGTCATTAAGTACTAAAAATGTAATATTTTGTGGTACTTTAATCTAATTTACTATGAAATAATAAAGAAGTGATTTTTATACTTTAAAATAATGCCACAAGAGAGAAAGAAGTGATTTTTCATTCTAGGGCATACATAGTCTATGATACAGATACTTAAGTTTCCTTCAAGTGACATTAAATCCAAACAATCTAAGGGATATAAAATAACTTAGCCTAGGGTGTGGGATTTAGGTTCTCAATTTTTTGGATGGTTGAGGGAAAGAAAAACCTAGTAACTCTATTTGTCAAATACTTGGATAGGTGATTTAGCTCAACATGGTACAATGAAGAAAATACTAGATAAACTCTTTTTTCTAACACATATATATACATATCACCTTAAAATTAAAATAAAAAGGTATTAAACATACTAAAAAATGTCATATATATAAACATCAACTTTTTGAATCAACATGTTTAAATTTGGTATCAATAGTTACAATATATTGTTTTCAAAACTATATATAATTTATGTTATTTACTATCTTATTAAAAAATAAAATTATATATAAGTGTTAGGCACTTTGTATTAAAATCAAATGATGATTACATAGATCTATTGATTTATGGGAAAGAAACTAGATCAATAACATAAGCTCACAGTCCTGAGGTTGCTAAGACCTCTTATAGATCATTTTCTAGTTATAAACTTATAGAAACGACTAGATGTGGTAAACCTTGACATGCATTGACATTAGAAGAAAAAAAAGACTACTACTGTTGCAAGCAAAAAAACAATTGACTCATAACAACTAGTGAGTTGAATTTCCAAGCATCTAGGCTAGTTGGTCATGACCCTCATTCCAGGAATATGAGATGTTGGTTGATCTCTTGGCTAGAATGCTCAACTTGCTATCAATATTGTTAATCCCCTTCCCCTTCCTCAACTTTGCCAATGTGATAGAATTCTCTTTTGAACCCTCCTATACCTCTGTATGCCACCTGCAATATTCAAATAATGTTTAACCTTTTACAGACTTCGTTCCATGATCAATGAAGTGACATAAACACATGCAACAAACCAAATATAGTAGAATCCACAACCCCTTTATATAAACTCGCAAATATCTATTCTTTAAAAAATATATATATATCAATAGTATTTATAAAATATTAATATAATCATAAATCCATCTTAATGTCAATTATTAATATTAATTAAAGATTAATTAATATAAAAAAAAAAAAATACAACTAAAAATTTAATCCTATCCTTCTAATATTTCAACAATTTTATAAATAGTGCATTGTTAATTTTATTCATAAATATATATACTTTTAATATTTTACTTTTGTATAAAATATAATTTGTAATTTTAAACAAATGGTTCGCATTCTTATCAACAACGTGCAACCTAAGAAAAGCAACAAAGGATGACCCCATCACTCTTAGTAATAGATTAATTGGTGACATACTTTGATCCCGCACAATTGTTTAATTTATTTGATATTTTTAGAATCATCAGCTTCCTTGAAGGTTGGTCATAACTGCCAATTGCATTTCGTATGGATCTTCCTCCACCATCAATTATTATCAATCACTAATCACTACAAAATTTTAGATCCTAAAAATTATATTTATATAATTGTTTTCTATTTTTAACTAAAAGTCAAAGTCAATGGAAACTTGTGTTCCATTTTTTTTTCCACACAAATTTATATTTCCACATACTCGTGTTTAATAATGAACTAATTTCAATTTTTAACATTTTCTTCGCCTGCCTTACATATTTTCGAAGCTGTGATTTCGTCTTACCTCACAACTTTCATTTATATTTAATGTCAAATTCTGAGCATACATATCCTCAAAGACACGATTCTTTCACACGATGCATGTTTCTTTATTTAATTTATTTCATTAGAAGTGTGAATCATGTCACG
>APFE030136292.1:42404-71248 GCA_000404065.3 Pinus taeda
AGTAAGATATCAATATTATTATCTTTGCTGGAAGCAGAGGATATTGCATTCAGTTTATGATCAAACTCATATTACTTTGAGGTTGAGTGAAAAAATTTGTCAATTTTCCATAATTTAATTTTATCTATTGAAATTTATTATTTTTTGACATTATTTTAATTTATTTTCTATAATTTGATTGGCTATAAAAATGAAGATATTGCTCTATGCATGGATTAATGAGCCAAAAAGTAAAAATGTACTCTCGTAAAATGTGTTCCATATCTTTAAACTTATTTAATAAACTAAACTGAAGACCCATAAAATAGGTTGAGAGTTTATAGGTATACAATAATGTGATGTTTGATGTGAAACAACAAAATAGGTTGAGGGTTTATAGCTATACAATAATGTGATGTTTGATGTGAAACAACTTGACTTGACAACGTCTAGAGTCTAGAGTACTCATAAGCAGCTAGACCTGGGAGTGCTAAGATTATCCTATCACAAAATATGGATGTCCAATTACAGGTTCCAAATGTGAATAGGCACATTAAAATCTTGGTTCAATATCTTATTTTATGATACCGGGTAGGAAAGTACAACTCATTCTTGAATTTGCGTGCTTAGTGTTGAATCCGTGGAGGAAATACCATCATTTAGAATCTGGAATTGAAAGAAGAGATCGAATATTGAAGTTATGTGGAGTGAATATATAGACTTGACATTATTAATATCAAGATTATTAATATTAGTTTGATTGATGATAAAGTTCTTTATTGTCGATATGTTATATGTAGATTAGTGCTTTTACTGTTTTAAATAATATATTATTGTTTTAATATATATATATTATATTATTTTAAATATTTTTATTTATTATTAAAATGATATTTTTTATGTTAAAAAAATCATTATATTTAGTGTTATAAGTAATGTAATAGCTATTTGTATTTTTTTGGTTAATCAAGTTATTATTATTTTTCAAGGAAAATCTTGTTATTTGAAATAACTTTGGTTTCTTTTTATTTTATTTGGGGAAGATTAATTCTTAGGCAACAAAATTTAGTTTTAGGTCTTACTTCAAGAACAAATGTAGTTTGGGCCTAATAACATTTTCAACAAAACTAATATTCCTTTTGATTACCCTCATATTACTTTTAATGTATTTTATTACTTTCAATAAAATTATCTATTTTCTAGGCCCAACCAACTGCAAGTAAAATCAAAATTAAACACACTAGCTACCACCCAAATTATTATCTTTAAACCAATTTCAAATATATAACATATATGTCTTACACTCTTGTCTTTATTAACTTTTTATTTAAAAATTGCCAAATATATTATCATATCTGATAATCATACTTTTAAATAAATATAAATTTTCAACTCTTTAGTTCACACTTATTTTAAAGTTAATGAATGTTAGGATTGATTTCATGACTAATAGGTAGGTATAGTACAAATTAATAATAAGAATAACATATTTAACAATAACATATATGAATTATATAGAATGATGCATCCATACTATTTATTCCTTTAGATCCAGTGATTTCTCACCTTGTCTTGAGGATGAACCACATTAGTTGGTTCGAAACGTCGACCCAATTAACGATGTGACTAATACGAAACACTGATATCTACATCATGGATCACAAAAGTCTTAGATCTAACATTATCACCCTATATGAAAGGGAAATCGCTGACAAGGCTTGTCAATTTGAACGGGCTCGATTGCAAGTTGCGAAAAAGAAATCTGATATGACTTTTCTCAAAAGATGTAGGGCTGCATCTTGATTCCAATGTTTGCCCATATATTTTCAATGGCTAACTATGGGCAATGATGTATCCATACTATTTATTCTTTTAGATCTAGTGATTTCTCACCTTGTCCTGAGGATGAATCACATTATTTGGCTCGAAACGTTGACCCAATCCTAACGATGTGATTAATCCAAAAGAATAATATCTACATTATGGATCACAAAAGTCTTAGATCTAACATTATCACCCTATCTGTAAGGGAAATCACTGACAAGGCTCGTCAATTTGAACGGGCTCGATTGCAAGTTGTGAAGAAGAAATCTGGTTTGAATTTTCTCAAAAGATGTAGGGATGCATCATTGATTCCAGTGTCTGCCCATATATTTTCAATGGCTAACTCTAGGCAATGATGCATCCATACTATTTATTCCTTCAGATCCAATGATTTCTCACCTTGTCCCGAGGATGAACCACATTAGTTGGTTCGAAAAGTCAACCCAATCTTAACGATATGATTAATCTGAAAGACTGATATCTACATTATGGATCGCAAAAGTCTTAGATCTAACATTATTGCCCTATATGGAAGGGAAATGGCTCACAAGGCTTGTCAATTTGAACGGGCTCGATTGCAAGTTGCAAAGAAGAAATCTGATCCGACTTTCCTCAAAAGATGTAGGGATGCATTATTGATTCCAGTGTTTGCCCGTATATTTTCATTCGCTAACTCTGGGAAATGATGCATCCATACTATTTATTCATTCAGATCTAGTGATTTCTCACCTTGTCCTGAGGATGAACCACATTAGTTGGTCCGAAACGTCGACCCAATCCTAACGATGTGATTAATTCGAAAGACTGATATATACATTATGGATCACAAAAGTGTTAGATCTAATAATAACATATATTTTAATTTAACTATATTTAAACTAAACGAAAAAGGTTAGCTACTATATAGTATTTGTTAAAGAATTAGTTGTAATTAATTTCATCTTTCATTATTATATTTTATTTTTTTTAATATTTGAATGAATTTTGTTTTTCTTCTCTTTTTCAATAATTAATTTGAATTAATTATTGAAGGGAGGCACGGAGGATGAAGCGATCTGAAGCAGAGGAAGCAATGAAGGTAGTCTACTAGGGTTAGGGTTCTAGAACGGGCCGTTCTGGCAGACCTATTCCTGAGACAAAGGGTAGGGGAGCCTGAAGCCACTCGCATCTGATCAGAGAGGCGAGGTGCGCAGAGACGAGAGGAGTACGGGGGTCTGAAGGAAGGCAGGACTGACAGAGGAATGGCAAAAGGAGACGGGAGGGGAGAGATCCCCTCCTATAAAAATGTAGCGGCAGGTGAGACAAGTCGAAATGGAGTATATGAAGGTACCGGAAAAAGTAACAAGGACATCCCAGTCATGGGGGCTCGTTGGCAAGCAGGGCTGGGAAGCAGGTGCCTACCCAAAGCAACGAAAAAACCCAAGTTCATAATCCCTAACAATAAACTTGAAGAATATAGAGGATACATGAAAGATCATGCTCTAATTTGTAAGTTTGTGGGGACTTGGCCGTCTGAGAAGGATTTAGCCAAATGGATACAACAGAGATGGAAACCCAAGGGACACATAGATCTAAAACTAGGGGCAAAAGGTTTTTTTATGGTTATTTTTACTAACCTGGAAGACAAAGAGAGGGTTTTTGAAGGGGGGCCCTATTTCCTGAACAACGCTGGTTTATTCATGAGGCATTGGGAGGAATGCTACAACCCAAACAAAGAAAAAGTGCTAGTGGCACCTATCTGGGTCAGACTGTTTGGACTTCCAATCGAGTTCTGGGATCCAAAGATTCTGGAAGGAATAGCAAACACGATCGAGACATTTGTAAAAGTAGTTGAGACTACTAAAAGAGAAAGATATACATCCTATGCCAAGATTTGTGTATACATGAATATCACAGAACCAATTCCGGAGTACATTGAAGTAGAGTACAATGATGAAGTTTGGCAACAACCAGTGGATTATGAGCATATCCCATTCCGTTGTAGAAAATGCCATGAATATGGTCATCTCTTTAAACAATGTCCCCTGAATGCATCTGGAGTAGCAGCAGAAAAGGGAGAAGAAGAGAAGAAGGAGACAGAGGAAAACAAGGAGGACGACGAAGGGTTCACAGAAGTACTCACCAGAAGAAAATCTCAAAAAGGATCACTTCCTCTAAAACCATCTGTCAAAACAACAAGCAGAGAAAACCAAAACAAATTTGGGATACTACAGGAAGAGGAAATGGAAACGGAAAGGGAAGACAGTGAAGAAGAGCCAAAAGAACCTTTAAAAGGGGATACAAGACAAAACACAATGCAAATAATTTCAGAACCGGAGAAGGAAGGAGGAAATATGGGAACGCCCCAAGACCAAACCCGAATGGAGATAGATTCACAAAAGGACAAAGGAAACGAAGAAGAACAAGTAATGAGGAGACTTTTGCATGAATGGAGGGATTTGGATGAAAGATTAATACCAGAAGAACAAAAGCAATTATACAAGGACATGTTCCAAAAATATAAGGAGAAAGGAGGCGCAGTCACAGCAAACCAACCAGAATAGTTAAGAGCGCAAGGAAGCCAAGGCACAGAAATGGGTAATACCGGAAAGCAGGGAGAAAAAGAGGAAGAAGACCAATGAGCGAAACCATCCAAATGGTCGGAGATATGCTAGTCAATTCAGAAAGAGTTATACCTCTTTCATAGGTATTCCAACAACCCCTTAAATAGTTAAAATGATAATTACAACATGGAATATTAGAGGACTGAATAGTAAGGGGAAATAGAGATATTTGAGAGACAGACTGAAAAAAGATAAACCTAGTATAATGATTATTCAAGAAACAAAAATTAGTGAACAAAAATTGAAGGAGATAATGAGTAAATTTCAGCCTCATTATGAAATAATGGGTCAAGATGCCATAGGGAGTGCAAGGGGCCTGGCAATTCTTTGGAACCAAGAGGAAATTCAATTTGAAAATTAGGTTAGTGTGCCTCGAATTCTTTCAGGCAATTTCAAGAATATAGGTTCTCGAGAATGGGTCCTTCTTACTGGAGTATATGGACTCCATTTATCGGGAGAACACAAGAGCTTTCTCCAAAATGTGGGAACATTCCGAAGTTTATTCCCAGATTTACCATGGATTATAGGAGGTGACTTTAAAATGTTCACATTCCTTGAGGAAAAACGAGGAGGTCTGAGAAGAACTGATCCGGACATGGAAGCCTTTAGCGATATGATATCGGAACAAAGACTTGTGGACATTCCCACTACAAATGGGATTCATACATGGAATAATAGAAGGGGAGGTAAAAACCAAATTACTTCAAGACTGGACAGATTCTTAATATTTGAACAAGTCATAAACAGAGACATGTTTTTTGAAACAATGATACTACCAGGGATGGGCTTAGATCATTGGCTGATCAAACTAGAAATTGACATTAAGGCCAGTCCAAAAAACCAGCCTTTTAGGTTCGAGGCCTTCTAGCTCAGAGATCAGAAATTCATGACAAAAGTGGAGGAGTGGTGGAATTAGAGCCAACAGATAGGAAAAAGCATAATGCAGACCTTCCAATTAAAATTAAAAAGAGCTCAAGGAGAAGATTAAAAAATGGAATAGAGAAGAATTTGGGAACATATTCAAAGACCGACAGCTCTTAGAACAGAAAATGAAAATATTGCAGCAAGAAATAATATCAAATGGCAGAAGTGAAGAGAGAATTCGAGAAGAAGGGATACTAATAAGTCAAATAGAAGAAAAAAGAAAACAAGAGGAGATTCTATGGAAACAAAAATCAAGAGTGAACTAGCTTAGGGACGGAGAAAGAAACACGAAATTTTTCCATCAAGCAATGATTCAGCAGAGACAAAGAAATCGAATTTTCTCCATCACAAATGATGAAGGTATTTGCTTAACCCAGCATGAAGAAATGGAGCAGAATCTAGTGAGTCACTTCAAAGAACTCCTTACAGAACCACAAATAAACAGAGGAGCAGCTATTGGAAGGATCTGCAATGAGATCCCAGAACTAATCACCAAAGATCAGAATCTAGCTCTTATGAGAGCTGCAACCTTAGAGGAAGTGGAAGAGATTGTGAAAGGGATGAAGAGGAATATAGCTCCAGGACCTGATGGATTCATAGTAGAATTCTACCAATAAGGTTGGAAATTCTTGGGGCAAGAAATTTTGGAGGTGTTTGAAGAATCGTGACGACATTAGAAGGTATGTCCAGGTCTAAACTCAACCCTTTTATCCCTTATTCCCAAAACTGCTAACTCTGATACTGCCCAAGGTTTTCAACCCATTGCTTTATGTAATGTTATTTATAAGATCATTGCCACACTAATAGCCAAAAGATTGAAGCCAATTCTATCCAGCATTATCTCTCCAGAACAAACCGGGTTTGTGGAAGGAAGGCAAATCGTATATGGCTTAGTAGTTTCTCAGGAGGTGGTGCATTCCCTGAAATAAAAAAGGAAGCGAGAATGATGATCAAACTAGATCTCTCAAAGGCGTATGACCGACTGAATTGGGATTACCTTAAATCGGTTTTAGCAGCATTTGGTTTCTGCAATAGGTGGATAAAGTGGGTGCAAGATATGATCTCTACGCCAAACTTCTCCATTCTTTTGAACGGAACACGAATTTCAACTTTCAATGCCACAAGAGGACTGAGGCAAGGGGACCCTCTGTCCCCATTTCTGTTCATCATTGCAGCAGAAGGGTTGGGTAGATATATCAAGAAAGAACTGAGAGAAAGGAAAATTAAAGGGTTAAGGTTATGGGGAGACAACCTACCGATCACCCACCAACAATTTGTAGATGATATTATGCTTTTCTGCGCAGTCTCCCTAAGAGAAGTAAAAAGAATAAAAAGGACTCTTGACCTTTTCATGGAAGCTTCAGGCACTCAAATCAACAAGGAAAAATCCTGTACATTCCTTTTCAATACTCTGGGCAATGTTAAATCCCTCTTGACTAGAATATTGGGCTTTCGCTCTCGAGAATTACCAACAAAGTACTTGGGAACCCAACTAGCCCTAAATCCGCTAAGGTTGGCTAACTGGCATCACACCATAGAAAAACTCAAGAACAGACTGGCAAACTGGTCATTCCAAACTCTGAATATAGCAGGAAGAACAATGCTTCTTAGATCGCTCTTACAAGCAATTCCTATCTATCCTCTGTCAGCAATGGCTGTACCCAAAGGGGAATGCACAAAAATGGTAGAGATATTCAAAAATTCGTCTGGGGAGGGCCAAAGAAACAAAAGAAATGGACCTTGATATCGTGGAAGGGCCTGACAAAAAATAAAGCAGAAGGGGGATTGGGGCTAAGAGACCCCTATATCCTGAATCAAGTAATGGGAGCGAAGTTGTGGTGGAGATGGATGAAGGGAGGAGGAGACCTATGGAAAAGAATTTGGATGCAAAAATACAATATGCCCACAAATATTGAAGATCTTCTAAGACTTGAGGAAACTCCAAGAGGATCTACAATATGGAACTTGGCCAGTCAAAGCAGAGACATTATCTCCAAACATGCATTATGGGAACTCTGGAATGGAAATTTGGCTAAATTCTGGGATGAGGCTTGGCAGCAAAGAGGAAAAATGAATGAAATGGAGGGCCTTATAAACACATGTCAGTGGGCAAAAGAGGAAGGACTAAATTATGTAAAAGATTACTAGAATGAAGAAAGACAGGAGGAAACTTGGAGAATTTGGAAGGATCCAGAAGAATGGGATAGAAACAATGGCACTGAACAAAGAGAGATATATATAAGAGAAATGAAGTCTAGGAGAATAATTACCAGAACAGGCCCAGATATCTTGAGATGGGGTATATCCACAAAAGGAACCTTCGCGATCAAAGAAGCCTACCATCTAACCACGCAACAAGGGCAAGATGAAAATGCATCCCTTTGGAAACAAATTTGACAGAGTCACTGGTGGCCAAAAGTAACTATGTTTTTATGGATAGTAGGTAAAGGACGCACCCTGACATGGGATCAGCTTGAAAAACGTGGAATCCAAGGAGCCCTTAGATGTTGTCTATGTAAACAAGCCCAAAAAACACAGGAACATATTCTAAACTCATGCCCTTTTGCTCAGCAGCAATGGGAAGAAATCAATAATATTTTTGGCAAGACAAACAAAGATCCGCATAGCATTAAAGAAACTATCAATCAATGGGGATGAGGCCAATTCCTAAACCCTGTGGTTAGAAGGGCCTGGGATCTAGTGGTGGGCTTCAATATGTGGATGATATGGAAATAAAGAAACTAGAGAATATTTCAAAACAAAGAAATGGCACCAGAACTGATCTGGAAAAGAACCCAAGACCTTATTAGAGAAACCATCCTAGCGGAAACCTGAAGTCAAGAAGATTGGAAAACACCTCCGGGGGAAGGAAAGATCTTGGCATACCTCCATTTAGAACATGGAATGGTCCACCCCCAGAAGAAGAAAGCTCTAGTAACTCTCAACCTCAGCCCTGCCAATTTCAGGTGCCCTCAAGCCGGCTTCATCAAGCTGAACTTTGATGGAACCTCCAAGGGAAATCCAGGGCCAGCAGGGTTCGGAGGTATTTTCAGGGATAATCAAGGATGGGCAAGATGGGTGTATGCAAATCATGGGGGTATGATGAGCAACAATGAAGCAGAGTTAATGGCAGTCTACCAAGGATTAAGAATAGAAATTCGAAATGGATACAATAATCTGGAAGTAGAGGGTGACTCAAAGTTGGTAACAAAGATGCTAAGAAAATTGAATAATGGCAAGGGTTGGGAAAAAGTAGGGTAGAGTTGGAGGAAGACATGCCTAATTCAAGACCTGGAAGTGCTCATAAAAAGAATCGATTATAAGATCATCAATCATGTCAGAAGGGACGGTAATAAGGCAGCGGATTTCCTTGTTAATTGGGGATGCAAAGAACAAGGGGGTAAGGTCAATAGTATATGGCCAATGCATACGGAAGAGCAGAGATGGAAGCCCCTCAAAGTAATCATTACCCATGAAAATAATGCGGACATGAGCTCAAGGTAATAGATACAGGTGGCCCCCGATTGAGGTGAGAGACTGGGATAAGATGTGGGAAAGGATCATGAAGGGGAAAGGTGGGCAAGGCCGGCCACCCATCATTCCCATAATACAACAGGACGTGGGGGCAACATGCAAGCATGATAGAATCCCGAGGAATAGAGGTGATAAGAGAGTGGGTGAAGAGACAGTAGGAATCAGCGGCGGAAGAATGATGGGAGGATGGATAGGTGGGAGGTGGTTAATAAGGGTGGCGAAGGATGTAGGTAAGATCATTATGTAGCGAAGGCAGGAACGCAGCGCGAACTTGTTTCTTCTGAGGCTGAACAAAGGTCCAGGTATGTTTCCGCAAAGCCAAATATTGTGTTTTTTCTTATCTTAGATAGTAGGATGGAAAAGGGAGGAGAGCTCGGAGTAGCAGAGAGAGGGAGAAGTATGCAAGAGTTGGAAATATCCCTTGAAGCTCACAGTAAGAAGGTGGAGGGTGGAAAGATGGAAAATGCAGAGGAAGGGTCTAACATAGGAATGAACCGTGAAGACCAGGGTAAAGGCCTACTGGGTTTATATAAGTGCTGCACTCAGGGGCAGACTGAGGAGAATAAACAAGTAATCTGGGAGGTAGAGAAGTCTACAGAAAACACTCATTTGTTAGGGCCAAGAGGAGGAAAGCCTGGGAGTAGCCAGACCATCGGGAGAACTTGGAGTGGGGAGGGAAAAGTTGGGGAGAAGGGAACTCAAGAGACGGGTACAAAAGCAATTGCAGAGAATCTAACCTTTGTTGTTGGCCATGGTAAATAGGTAGCGGTAAGGAGTAAAATGGCGCGTCTTGGATGAGGTAGGGGGCGTGGTGGAAGAGGTCGGCATCACCAGACCGGTCGAAACAACCCAGTGACCTCTACGCCTACTCCTTAGAGACGAAGTCGGAGAACTATGGGGAAAATTGTTCAAGAGGCTGAAAGGGCATACAGAGAAGGCACAGATGAGGGTATTCGCAAGCTCATTCAAGAACTGGAAGAAAATGTAATGGAAGAAGATTCAGAGCTTGAAATGAGGAATGGGGGAACCTCATTTCAGACCCGGGAAACACCAGAGGACGAATGACTTTATACAAACAGGGCTTGCACGTTTACTGGGTGTTGAAGCGCTTACTTGCCAAAGCGTTGGGGCAAGTAGCAGGAGAAATGGCGAAGCTGGCCCAGGGTATGCCTAATATGAAGAAGGAAATGAAGAACCTCCAGATCACAATGATTATGCAGGACAGTAAGTTGGATGAAATCCAACAACAACATAAGAAACTTACTCTAGCAAAGAGGAACACGACATAAATTCATGAGATTGTGAAAGATTGGAAACTTAGTTCTTGCAACTGTTTATCATGTTTGTTTTCAGAGGATAGTCTCCATTTTCTTGTTAGTTTTCATGACTGTCTGGCATAGATTTAGTATTTGTTGTTGTGAAACTTATTTAGCGTGGATTGATAAACTCATTTATTTTTGCTACTGGATAGCTTATAACAATTTGAGGTGGCCAATAAACCTGATTTCCCATATGGGCGGGTTGAGGCCACCAAAACGATGTATATGACTTAACTTGGTTTCATGTGAATAGAAAAAGAAAAATACTACCGTAACTTACCAAAAAAAATTTAAATTAATTATTAATTATAAGTTAAATGCATCAACAAAATAAAAAGTGATTAAAAGTATATAAATAAGATTTAAAAATAAATGGTTTTAAAATTAATTTATTTCCATTATTCCAATCCATCAACAAATTTGAGTTGACCCTACGCAACGTTCAATTTTTAAAAGGTTCGTTGTTCCAGTGATAAAGACGCGTATCTATATATATATACTTTAACCGAATACTTTGGAAAAATAAAAGAGAAAACCTAAACTAAAATGAATTTGAAATTTAAAAAAAAAAATTAAATAAAAATAAAAAATAAAAAATTAATAACCATAATTTCATTATCAATCCATCAACAAATTTGAGTGAGCCCTACACAACGTGGAATTTTTCCTTGAAAGTTTCGCGGTTCCAGTAATAAATAAAAAATAAATAAAAATTTCGCGGTTCGACGCGTCTTTCGGTATCTAAAGCGCAACGTTGAAGTTTTCTTTGAAAGTTTCGCGGTTCCAGTGATCGATGCGCGTTCTTGGGGTATCCAAAGCACTCAATCTCCACTTAACCTGATAAAAAAAAATAAGTTTAATAGGTAGCGTTATGGTTTATTATTGTTTTTATAATAATAATTAAAAAGTTTATAAAATAATAGATAATAACTATTGATGTCTAAACAATTTATAAATTTATAATAAAATAATTTGACTATATAAAGGGAAATAATTAATAGACTAGATAATTTTGGAGCAAAATAGAAATAGGTGGATAGAAAATTTTGGATGAAACATTAGTCTCAACATCATCATTTGTTACAAGTTAAGAGTTTATTGAAATGTGTTTGTCCACATTTTATTATATCTTTAGCTTATGGGGTTATCTAAATAATGGTTCTTAGTCTTACTATAGTTGCATTAAATGAACAAATTCATAAATCTAATAATGAAACACATTTGAATAAGACAAAGGAAAATAATTAATGGACTATATAACTTTGGAGCGAAATAGAGCTAAGTGCATAGATAATTTTGGATGAAACATTAGTCCCAACATCATAGTTTCCTACCAAAGTTAAGAGTTTATTGAAATGTTTTTGTGCACATTTTATTCCATCTTTAGTTATGTGATTATCTAAATAATGATATTTGGTCTCAATATAGTTGCATTAAATAATTATTTAAGATTAAATAGAAATATCACCATTTCTTACAAAAGCTAAGAGTTTATTGAAATGTTCTTGTGCACATTTTATTCCATCTTTAATTTATGGGATTATCTAGATAATGATCGTTAGTGTCAATATAGTTGCATTAAATAATTATTTAAGATTAAATAGAAATTAGAATAAACATATTATCAATTGAATTTTTGAGATTTTATGGCGAAGAAGAGATTATTATGATTATCATAAACTTATTTTCAAATCAATATTACTATTTATTTCTAAAATTTTATTATATATATTTAAAATTTTTAAAATACAATTTGAAAGAATATAAATATAAATATTATAAATAATGTTATATATTACAATTTCATCATATAATATTCACTTTATATTATTACAATTCATCCTATAATATTCACTTTAAATATAAAGAATTTGATTTATAATAGTTAACAATATTGATTTTGTAATAATTATATAAATATTTTAATTAGTATTTTTTTAAAATAAAAAATAAGTTATCATTTTTTTTTTCCTTTTTAAGTATTAAGGGGTTTTCGCAATGCATTATATTAGATATCATTTTTTGGGATTCAACTGCGTTAAGGAAGTTATTAACATATAACCATTTTATGAGAAATAATCATAACTCACTAATTTCTCATGATTTTTTAATAATCCACTTACCACTCATTGCATTGAGTAATGCTCACAAAAGTAAAGAAATAAAATTGAAACTAATAAATAAATCACTTAACGTTAATCATCACAATACCAAAAAATTACTATATTTTAAATAAAAAATTACATAATTATATTTTTCTAAATTTCTATTTCATACCAAAAAAAAAACAAAATAATAATATAAAAACTAATTCAACCACATCCATCTCATGCCATTACCATTTGTTTATAAAAAATATATTATCTTTAAACAATTTTTTTTTATCAATTCGAGTATATCTATTCCTTCCCACAGTGCATTATGCACATTACCTTAATTTATTGTTTTAAATTTTCCGTTAGAAAGTTATTTATGATGGAATTAATTTATTCTTTTATGTGGATAAATGTTTATGATTTAATTTTTTATTATTAATAAATAGTAAAAACTTGTCTCACTATGGCTCGAAAGTATTTGTTTTGTTTAATAAAGTTCAACGCTTTATATATTACACGATGGCATCGTCATTTAGTGATCGCAGTCACGGTCCGTGCAATTATCATATCGTTTTTTAGATAATTATTTACGTTTACACATTCGTCATATCGTTTTTTTATAATTATTTCGATTTGGACAATTGATGTTTCGTTTTTTTGTTTGTTGGTTTGTTTATTTGTTTTTTTTAATTCTAACAAATAGATTTTAAATTTCATGAAATTAGTCAATTAAAGATTTTTATCTATGAAAAATTGGAAATTTGAATTTTAAAAATTCATAATTTTAATTTTAATTTTGTAAAAGAATTTATTAAAATTTGCAAAAAAAAATTATTAAATATTTTGCACATAATTTTTTTTTTTTTTAATTTTGTAAATTAATTAAAAGTCAATCCATTTTGACTCAAAATGATTACAATATAACCTACTTACAGTAGGTATAAAAATATTACCAGCCATTAGGTAATACACATATTTGGTCACTTGGCAAACTTGTACCATTACCAAATTTTAATTTTAAAAATCAAAATAAACAATACACCATATAACAATAACCATATTACCATCGATTAAATTATGGAGCATGCTACAAGTTTGGTCTAAGATTCTTTTAACGTAATAATGCATGCATTCATTTCACTGTACAATCTATAGTTAGGATTGTACTCCGACTACAGTAATTTCTTTTCCATTTAATTGACATGCTGACCAGCATTTATTCCTGCAAGTTGCCTAGGTACCAGGGTCCTACACGCGCCATGTGGATTCAACACCACCATCGATCCAAACCTTCTGCATCCGACAGTCTCCATTGATTGTACGACATATGGGTAACTGTTTTGTGCTTCTTGCGCCTCCATGGTTCATTTGTCCGATGTGTTTTTCGGGGTTATGGCTCTAAGAAACCCTCATTATACCAAACGCGCCTCCTGTGTGGCCGATTTCCTTCCTTGGTCACTATTCTACTATGAAGTAACTACCACCGCTGTTACCTTCTACAACTCGCATACCTTTCCAAAGTATGTTTCCCTAGTTTGTAGGTGAGTCAAATTTTGATGGCTATCAATTTTTTTCTTTTTACATCGGGTTTTGGGTAATAACACAAAGGTTAAGCTGATGTTCTCTTTGAGGCCTACATATATCAGGTTTGGCTATTCAACTGAGGTTTTCCAAGTCACGAAGGTAGCGTTGAACTTCTATTCATACATGTAGTGCATTGGTATTCTTCGGAGCTTCCAGCTATCTCTATAGCCATTCTCGCTAAGCTTTTCTCTTGTTGTCAGTTGCAAAGTTGCCCATGCTCCTTCCTCCGACAACAGACTCGCATGGTGACGGAAAGACTCCCAGAGGCCAAGTGCAAATTGGAATAGTTGCCTTAGATAACTATCATGTGAATTGAGAAGTCGTTTTACCAGCTAGGTCTTTCTGAATAACATGTTTATAATTACGGCTTAAGAAATTCATAACTAAGTTAATGTACTCTCTAGTTATTTTGTGTTTGGTAAAACCCGTCTTGGGTTCCTCTTGCTATGTGGAAAAAGCTCCAACAGGGTAGTAACCTCATTCTCTTGATTTACCCTAAATGTTATACCCTGCAATGGATATTTTCTTCAAATTTTAGAGGAATTATACATGTTATCTTTTGATAATTTACTATGGGTTAAATTAGTTACAGTTGTAGACTTCCTTTATAATGTTCTTCGTTTTCAAGTGAATATTAGTTTCTTTGATAATTTTCCATGTGAATGATTGTTTCCTCCTAACATTTCACTGTCCTCAAGAGGGTTTTCCTTGAAATACTTATTATTGTCTCAATGATGGACTGTTTACAACAAATCTCAATTCATTGGCTGTAGAGATGCTTAAAGTGTTTACGAATGCTTCCATGTATAATTTTTATTTGTTAGGAGGATAATCCCTCACCCGGAATCGCTTCTTGGCTATCACGAAAGAGACAAGGTCAAGGAAGTAAATCCAAGACATGGGTTTTTCATTCCAGCCTACATTTCTGTGTAGTTCTTAATCGATTCGATTAAAAGTTTTGGCAGCCCTTCACAACAATTATTATTAATTAAAATTTCCTTGTCTGCACATCTGTTTAATCAGAGATTACACATTTGCTCTTT
This sequence comes from Pinus taeda, assembly GCA_000404065.3. Classification (NCBI taxonomy): domain Eukaryota; kingdom Viridiplantae; phylum Streptophyta; class Pinopsida; order Pinales; family Pinaceae; genus Pinus; species Pinus taeda. The sequence goes on from APFE030136292.1 coordinate 57,311, forward strand.
GAATCCCATCCTTTGTGTAAAAGGGTTGGTTCCTACAGGTGATCAAAACTTACCTACTATCCCTCCATTCACAAGCTCAGGTCATGGCTTCTATTCTAGCGAATGCAGGGTACTTGCAATATAGTTGCAATATATTTTTATTTGTCTGATAGTGGTATTTTTTCATAACCGACATATATGTCCTTAATTTTAATTCTACCTGGGTTGACAATGTTCGAAAATGATATGCTGAAAGTTTTGAATTATTTTCTAACAACAATATAGACACTATTCTTCTCCTCTGCTTCTTAAGGTTGCGTCACTTTCCATGTTACTGAAAAGCATGATTCGTACTCATGCTAGCATTATTAGATGTAAATATAGTCTCTGTTATTCATCTTCTTTTCGCTCTGGAAAAATAACACATAATCTATAGAATCTCACACCACAGAATCTACAGAAGTTTCATTTTTCATGCACAACACAAAATTTACAGAAGTTTCTTTTCTTCGTTCATAACACATAATTTATAGAAGTTTCTTCTCTTTGTTCATAACATAGAATTTACAGAGGTTACATTTGTTCTTAAATCTATTCAACAATAGAGCCTTCCTAACGATATTCATTTCAATAATAACTGAATGATGGCATTCTGAGAAGTTAAAACTTATCTATTGTGAGAGGATCCCAGAATTTACAGATAGGTTCCCACCACCCATCCTTGAGGAAATGGAAACTACGTCTAAGACCTTCCCCTGTGCTTCTCTATTCTAGAATAGTGTTCTTCACAACAATTTTAAAAATTCCCTGGCTTCAAGACTTGATTCAGTGCAACCTAGAATTTCTTCAAAAAATTCATATGTAACACAGAAGTGTCCCACTGGTTCATGCCCATCTCTGAAATCACCCCCCTTGGCAGCCTCCTGCCCTCTTCCTCCCTCCTTCTCTCTCTGCTGGGTTTCCCACATCCTTAGCAAGAAAAGGAAGGAGTAATTGCTTAACTATTAACTGTCTGGTAAAAATAGAGTTACTTGGGTCCCTTCCGTAAATTCTAGGACCTTTCGTAAATATTAATTATCTCTTTTATTATTTATTCTTTAGCCACTATTTTTTACTAAATAATTATCCAGTTCATACAAAAGTAAATATTAAATATTTACAACCACTTGGGGGTGTCACATCTCCCCCCACTTAAGTGAAACACCATCATTGGTGTTTACTCTTTAGTTGCCTTTGAAAACAACTCGAGATATATGCCTCCTGCATAACTCTTTATTTCCCACGTGGCTTCCTCCATCGCTAAAGTACTTCCATTGTACTTTAACTGGGATCATAGCTCGTTTCCGCACCATAATTTCTCTCTGGTTGAGTATACGCAAGGGTTCTACTAGAAACTCTCCATTTGGTTTGACCTGTCAACAAAGTGTATTAATCATCAATCTTTTCCATCCCAAGTTATACACACATTCATATTTTGTTTTACAAATATATATCACCTATATGTCTTGCCAATTTATAACATGTCTGGAATCATAAAAATATTTCTTTAAAAGCAACACATGAAACACATTATGAATTCCTAAATGACTGGGTAGAGCAAGTCGATATGCCACAGGTCCTATCCTTTCTGGAAAGGTCCATAATAATGGGGTACGAGATTTGCACAACTTCCCCAATGGAGAGAACTTCTTTTGGGTTTAACTCGCAAGTAAACATGATCACCCACTTGAAATTCTCGGTAAGTTCTTTTCTTATCAGCATACGCTTTCTGTCGATCCTGAGCATATTTTAAAATTTGCCGAACTCTTCTCACAATATTTTCCATTTCTTCTAGCATATCAGGTCCTAAGATTAGTTTATTCTCAAGGTTGTTCCAATTGGAAGGTACTAGACATCTTCTCCCATATAGCATCTCATAAAGGCTCATCTTTAATGCTTCATGATAACTGATGTTATAAGAGAATTCTACCAAATGTGAGTACTCTTCCCATTTACCCAACTAATGCATTACATACATACGCAACATATCCTCAACCACTTGATTTACTCGCTCAGGTTTCATGTTGGTCTAAGGCTGGTATGCGGTGCTATATTGGATTTGAGTACCCAACCCAGTAAAGAGTGCTTTCCAAAATGCATTACTTCCCGGTCTGAAATAATAGCTTTTGGCATGCCGTGCAATCTAAATATCTTCTTCATGAATACATCTACCACTTGAGATGTTTGGTAAGTAGACTTAATAGGAATAAATGAGCTACTTTACTGAGTTTATCGATTAATACCATCAAGGAGTCATTCTGTTTCTTGGTTTTGAGTAAACTAATTATGAATTCCATAGTAATTGTATCCCATTTCCACTTTGGAATGGGTAAAGGATGTAGTAAGCCTGCAGGGTGCCGGCATTCAGCTTTAACCTGCTAACGTTCCAAGCACTTTTCCAAATACTCTGCAATATCCTTTCTCATTCCAGGCCAAAAATAATTCCTTTTTGTTGCAGAAAACAATTTTTGATACCCCGGATGGGCGGTATAGGGAGTTATGTGGAATTCATCTACTATAAATTGTTTCATTGACAACTGGTTAGGGACATATGTTCTTCCTTTGAAGGTTAACAAATATTCATGATTAATACTATAATATTTTGTGCAAGCTTAGCTTGCTGCCAAAGATATTCATATTCTGGGTCTTTCAAGGTAGCCTCCTTAATCTGCTTGGAAAATTTGAATTCCAGTTGACTATAGGAGATTCCATAGACATGATGCATTTTTCTGATTAGTGTGTCGGCCATGCGATTTTCCTTTCCTTTAAGATGTTTGATGTCAAAGTAAAACTCACTCAAGAATGTTGTCCACCTGGCTTGGCGTGCATTCAAGTGAGGTTGCTTAAAGAAGCTAGTCAAATTGTTTTGATTTGTCAGTAACAAAAAGCTTTTCCCTAATAGGTAATGTCGTCATACCTTCAAAGCATGGACTACAACTGTTAGCTCCAATTCATAGGTAGAATATCTTTGCTCGTGTTCTTTGAACTTACGATATTCGTATGAAATTACCTTATCCTCTTACATTAACCCCCCCACCCCCCCACCCCCCCCCCATCCCACCTACACCTTCTTCGCACGCATCTATACAAACTATGAATTCTTTTTATGGATCTGCAACTTTCAACATGAGAGCGGTAGTGAGTAAATGTTTCAGATTTTCAAAACTTTGTTGACACTCTTCTGACCACTTAAATACTTTCCCTTTTTTTTTCTGCAAGGAGGTGATTGGGTAGGAAACTTTAGAGAATCCTTTAATAAATCGCTCATAATATCCAGCTAAGCCCATAAAGGAACCTATATCTGCTACATTAGTTGGACCGGGTCATTCCATTATGGTTTTGATTTTCTCTAGGTCTACAGCTATACCCTCAGATGAAATGATATGTCCTAAATATTGGATTTGATCTTTGTAAAAGTCACATTTAGTGAAATTGATGTAGAGGTGATTTTCCCACAAAGTTTGCAACACTACCAGAAGGTGATCTCGATGCTCTTTCATATTCTTGGAATATAAAAGAATATTATCAATGAAAATGAGAACAAACTTATCTAGAAAAGGGTGAAAATTTCCATTCATCATACTTATGAATGTTTCTTGGGCATTAGTAAGTCCGAAAGGTAGAACAACAAATTCTTAGTGTCCATAACATGTTATAAAAACTGTTTTATATATGTCCTCGTCCTTAATTCGCATCTGGTGATATCCAAATCGTAAATCAATTTTTGAAAACATAGCAGCGCCTTTGACTTGGTCAAGAAAATCATCAATTCTGGGTAACGGTATTTACTTTTAACTGTTAACTTGTTTAATTGTTTGTAATCTATACACATGTGGAGAGTACCATATTTCTTTCTCATAATTAAAACTGTAGCTCCCCACGAGGATACACTGGGACGAATATGCCCTTTGTCTAATAATTCTTGGAGTTGCATCTTTAATTCTATCAATTCTGGAACACTCATTGTATACGGGGCCTTAGAAACTGGAGTGGCTCCAGGAACCAATTCTATAGTGAACTCAAGGTTCCTTTTGGGGGAAAGTCCCAAAATTTCTTCCAGAAAGACGTCTTTAAATTCCTAGACATCAGGTATCTGTTCTAGGGAAACTATCTTTTCCTTAGAATTGGCATAGCCCACTTGAACAACATAAATTTGACAGCCTTTATGAATACATTTTCCTAACTGATGGGCAGAAATGGGATGAAACTTAACTTCTCTTCTAACACCTTGAATTTATTTTCTCATACCTTCATCAGTAAGAAAATTAATTGTTTTATCTTTGCAATTCACCAAGGTCGAATGTTGCTCCAACCAGTCCATGCCAATTAGTACGTGATAGGAGCCTAGTTGTAGCATATTTAAATTGGCCTTAAACTGCTGCCCCACTACATTTATGATGAAATCCTCTACTTTTGCAATTACTTATCATTTGGCTCTTGTGGCTAATTGTACTAGCCAAGGATTCTTGAATTTTACCTTTTACATATGACATAAATCAACTATTTTTGGATTGATATAACTTAGGCTTCCACCAGGATTTCTCGAAATGGAAATGGGATGGTTAAGTATTTTACCTTCAAGTTCCACCACCGCTGGTTGGTACTCTAATTGATGATCTTCTAATGTTATGTTGATTCTCGGTATGCTTCTTGCAACATCACCAATAGTAGAGGCCTCTTGAATATTTGCAACTGGTTCAACTCAAGTACGATGAGGACAATTTTTATAATAGTGGGGTTCCCCACAACCCCAACACTGTAAATGGGGCTTTTTAAATTGAATGGATTCTGATTTGCTAGAGGCTTCATTCCGTTTTACTTTAGGCCGAGATCTAAATTTATGTTGACCTCTAGCTGGGGTTCCACTTAACATTTTCCGGCTAATATTCTTTGAGCCCACTGGCCTTGCATTCTCACTAACTGGAAAGTTTTTTTGCCCATTTTTAGTTGCCCAATTCTTATTATTATCACCTTTTTGCCTCATTTGTTGGTAATAGATTCTATCTTTTCGAATGGATTCATCCATCATCTTAGGATTATCAAATTCCAGTATTTCCTTCATGTAAGCATGTAAACTACTGGTAAACTGTTGTACTTCAGCTTTCTCCTCGCGAATATAGGGGACATGTCTTAACATAAAGGTGAACTTAGTTATGAATTCATCCATGGACTACTATCCTAAGTTTAGATCATGAAATTTTTTGTCCTTTTCTTCATAAGATTGCTTTGTTAAATATTTATCCTTGAAGTGCTTTTGAAACTATTCCCACGTAACTTCTTGTTCTTCTATTCCTCCAATTGTTTTAACTTCCTCCCACCATAGGGTGGCTTTAACTTGTAGCTGATATATTGCCAACCTTGCTTTTAGATTTTCATCATATTCATATATTTGAAAGCATTTGTTCATATTTATTAACCATGCTTCTACTGCTTCCTCAACCTCTCCATCATAACTCGGGGATTTAATTTTTTTGAACTCCCCTTGTAATTCAGTTTTCTATCTTTTCCCCTTTAACCCCGTAAACATTATCAGATTCTTCTTCATTACCATTTTGACTCCCTTCTCATTTTGGGTTCTCTTCTCACTGCCAGTGTAACCTCCCCTCATTCCCTTCATCCTGACTAGGATTCGGGTTCCTTTCGTTCTGTTGGTCTGATAGGCTCTTCATAATTTTCTCTTGTTCCAAACGTAACCTTTCATTGTCTACCCTTAAATTCATCGTTTCCTCTTATAGTTGATGGATGGTTTCCAGCAATGCAGCATTTTTGTTCTGGTTTTCTCTGTCCAATTGAACCCACACTTCTGAGTTGTTTCCTAGCATAGGTATTGATCCCCCATGTGGATTGCTCCCTGCTCCTTGTCTCATGGTACTTAGTTCTTTCTTTATGTATCATTATGAAATTTGTCAGTCTAACTTAAACCATTCAAGCCTCAATGTTGCAACTTAGGCTCTGATACCACTTGTTACATCTACCCGCCCCTTAACATGAAAAAAAAAATTACTGCCCATTATGTAATACACATATTTGATCCCCTGGTAGACTCTTACCATTACCATATTTTAATTTTAAAAATAAAAATAAACGATACGCAATATAACAATAACCATATTACCATCAATTAAATTATGGAGCATGCTACAAGTTGGGTCTAAGGTTCTATTCACGTAATAATGCAGGCATTCATTTCACTGTACAGTCTATAGTCAGGAGTGTACTCCGGCTACAATAATTTCCTTTCCATTTAATTGACCTGCTAGCCAACATTTAATCTTGTCGGCTGCCTAGGTACCAAGGTCCTACACGCACCACGTAGATTTAACATCATCGTCGATCCAAACCCTCTGCATCTGATAGCCTCCATTGATTGTAGGGCTTATGGGTAGCTGTTTTGTGCTAGCCTCACCTCCACGATTCATTTGTTCAATGCATTTTTGGGGGTTATGGGATTGCGAAACCCTAATTCTACCAAACTCGCCTCCTACGTGGCTGATTTCCTTCCTTGGTCACTATTCTAATTATAAGTAACTACCACTGTCGTTACCTTCTACAACTCACATACCTTTCCAAAGTCTATTTCCCCAGTTTGCAGGTGAGTCAAATTTTGATGGCTATCAGATTTTTTTTTTTTTCTAAAACAGGGTTTCGGGTAACAACACAAAGGTTAATTTGATGTTCTCTTTGTCTTTGCCTACAGATATTAGGTTTGGCTTTTAAACTGGGGTTTTTTGAGTCACGAAGGTAGGACTGGACTTTTGTTCATATAGGTAGTGCATTAGTATTCTTCAGAGTTTCCAGTGATCTCTATAGTTGTTCTGGCTAAGCTTTTGTCTTGCTGTCAATTGCAGAGTTGCCCATGCTCCTTCCTCTGGCTGCAGACTCGCATGGCAACAGAAAGACTCCCAGAGGCTAGGTCCAAATTGGAATAGTTTCCTTAGATAACTATCATGTGAATTGAGAAGTCCTTCAATCTTAACTCTCAATTGTTTTACCAGCTATGTATTTCTGAATAACATGTTTATAATTGTGGCTTAAGAAATTCATAACTAAGTTAATGTACTCTCTGGGTATTTCGTGTTTAGTAAAACCCTTCTTGGGTTCCTCTTGCTATGTAGACAGATCTCTAACAAGGTAATAACCCCATTCTCTTGATTTATGCTAAATGCTACAACCTACAATGGATATTTTCTTCGATTTCTAGAGACATTGTACATGTTATCTTTTGATAATTTACTATGGGTTAAATTAGTTATAGTTGCAAACTTCCTTTATACTTTTCTTCGTTTTCAAGTATAATAGTTTCTTTAATGATTTTTCATGTGAAGGATTGTTTCCTCCTGAAATTTCACAGTCCTCAGGAGGGTTTTCCTTGAAATACTTATTTTTGTCTGAACAATGGACTATTTACAGCAAATCTCAATCATTGACTATAGAGACGCTTAAAGTGTTTATGAATGCTTCCATGTATAATTTTTATTTGTTAGGAAGATAATCCCTCACCTAGAACTACTTCTTCGTTGTCACGGAAGAGACAAGGTCAAGAAAGTAAATTGAGGACAAGGGTTTTTCGTTCCAACCTACAATTCTGTGTATTTGTTAATTGATTCGATTAAAGGTTTTGGCAACCCTTCACATCAAGTATTATTAATTAAAATTTCCTTGTTTGCACATTTGTTTAATCAAAGATTACGCATTCACTCTCTGAATCTCATCCTTCTAATTGTTGCGTAAAAGGGTTGGTTCCTAAAGGTGATCAGAACTTACTTTCTATACCTCCATTCACAACGTTAGGTCAAGACTTATAGCCTGACGAATGCAAGGTACTTGTAGTATAGTTGAAATATATTGTTATTTGTTTGATAGCGTAGTTTTTGATAACTGACATACATGTCCTCAATTTTAATTCTAACTGGGTTGGCAATGTTCGAAAATGATTTGTTGAAAGTTTTGAATTATTTTCTAACAACAATATAGACACTATACTGCTCCTCTACTTCTTAAGGTTGCACCACTTTCTACGTTACTGAAAGTATGAGTTGTACTCATGCTGGCATTATTAGATGTAAATATAGCCTTCGCTATTCATCTTCTTTTTGCTTTGGAAAGATAACGCAGAATCTATAGAATCTCAAAACACAAAATCTACAGAAGTTTCAATTTTCATGCACAACACAAAATTTACAGAAGTTTATTTTCTTCATTCATAACACATAATTTACAGAAGTTTCTTTTCTTCCTTCACAGCTCAGAATTTACAGAGGTTACATTTCTTCTTAAATCTATTCAACAATAGAGCATTCCTAATGGTATTCATTTCAATGATAACCAAATGATGATATTCTGAGAAGTTAATACTTATCTATTGTGTGAGGATCCCAAAATTTACGGATAGATTCCCATCACCTATCCTTGAGGAAATGGCAATTACATCCAAGGCCTTCCCCCATGCTTCTCTATCTAGAACAATGTTCTTCACAATAGTTTGCAAAATTCACTGGCCTCAAGACTTGATTCAGTCCAACCTAGAATTTCTTCACAGAAGTGTCCCACTCGTTCATGCCCAGCTCTAGAATCACCCCCCTTGGCAGCCTGCCTTCTTCCTCCCTCCCTCTCTCTCTGTTGGGTTTCCCACATCCATAGCAAGAAAAGGAAGGAGTAACTACTTAACTGTTAATTGTTGGTAAAAAGAGAGTTACTTGGGCCCCTTCTGTAAATTCTAGGACCTTGCTTAAATACTCATTATCTCTTTTATTATTTATTCAACTTCAGCCACTATTTTTTACTACGTAATTACCTAATTCATGCAAAAGTAAATATTAAATATTTACAATAACCTGGGATGTCACAACATCATTTCATTGCTCAAAGCGCTGACTGCATCTTTAAATCCGTCTTCGCTTGTACTTCCATTGATCAAACTTTGATTGCCTTTGCTCCATTCTCTTACTATTATTTCTGGTTATAGGTGTATTATTTGCTTATTCCAATAACAATGGCAAATCTAACTAACATCCTCAGTGAAGGTAACAACACTTCCTCCACAACCTCCTCTTTTGCCTCAACTTTTTTGTTTGGTTACCGGGTGTTCCTAAACCATTGGGGTTCGACGTAAACAAACATCTTCGCCAGCCATATATAGACGGGTGTTATCCTCCAGTGATTTTGATGGATTATATGCCAGTGGGTATGAGCGTCTCAAGCCATAGGGTAAGGCTGTAAAAAAGCATCTTCGCTAGCCATCTATAGACGAGTGCTATCCTCTGGTCATTTTGACAAATTAGATGCCCGTGGGTCTAAGTGTCTCAAGCCACAAGGCAAGCCTGAAGTATCACAGACAACATGACTAATAAAAAAAATGCATCAACGAAAATAAAAGTTGATTAAAAATTCTAAATAAGATTTAGAATCATTAAATTTTTTCAAAAAAATACTTAATTTATATAAATTTAATAATTTAAACATATTATTAAAATATATTTTTGAATTCCAATACAAATGATTAAAATACCTAAAAGTATATATACGATCTTGTTCTTCTCGCAAGGTGCCCATTTGATCTTGATAATCAGCGTATACTTCTTAAGGATTTCTAATCTACCATGGGGATGATTGTTAACACTCACAAAACAAAAGTTTTGATTATCAAATCCAAGAAGGACACTTACCCTAATTTTATGTATGACAATAGTAACTTGGAGGAAGTGTCTTCCTACAAGTACCTAGGAATTGATATTCATCACAAGCTCAACTGGAACTATAGCATTGAGAAAATGATTAATGGGGGATGGAAAGCTTATTTTGGTCCTGAAAATAATTGTAAAATGACAAACCTCGTAATGTGGGATAGAAAGAAGTTTCGCTTTGAAACTTTAGTCACTTCGGTTATCTTATATGGATGTGATGTTTGGGGGTGTAGCATCTCTAGAGAATCATGGAGAAAGATTGAGCAAATTTAGAAGCGTTTTATAATGTATAACCTCAAAATTAAAAGCAACACACCCTATCCTATTCTCCTTATAGAAGTGGGTCTTCCCCTATCGAGAGCCTGGCTATGACTAGGCTTTTGTTGTACAAGCACAAACTCAATAACATAGGAGACCATAGACTTCCTAAGCTAGCTTTAAATTCCAGCCAAAACCACCTGAGGCTCAAACGAGGTTGGTATAAGACACAAGGGCCTGGTTAAACCATTGGGAGATCGACGCGAATGTTGCATTGAAAAACATTAATAACATTTAAAATATTGTTACTTTTAAGTTCAAAGAAAAAATGTGGTGTGAGAAAGATTTAGCAGCTAAAAGAAAATTAAGATATTATAAGGAGGTCATCAACCCCACCCTAGAAGATCAAAAGTATCTCTCTGTTTTAACTAGCTCAAGAAGAAAATTAATATAGCAAAAATTAGAATGAACTCTCATCAGCTCCATAGTGAAACAGGTCGTTGGGCAGTTCCTAAAACGCCATGGATGGAAAGGATCTGCATCTCTGTGAGAATAGGAACATCGAGGATGAAAACCGCTTCCTCTTATAGTGCCCCGCGTACAACTACATTAGATCTCAGTTTCATAATCTTTGTCGCAAACTCACCTTCCTAGCCTCTTACGATGTCAAAATTATAGTGAGCTCGGGAGGCTTCTCTCCAAGCTCTTTGAGCATAGGAATAAAATCTTAAATCAAACTAAATAATTTGTTTCTTTAGGTCCGATAGACCAAAGTTTGGTTCTTCAATGGGACTTTACCATCATCATCATCATTCATTCATATATTCAATATCAATTTAATTTAAATTATTATTATATTTATAATCTAATTAAAATTAAAATATGATTACTATTCTTTGACTATTATATTCTAAATTTAAAGCCATTACCAAATAAGCCATTTAAGAATATATATTTTTAGTAAATAAAACATTCAATAAATTAATAAAAATTGATTTAATATTATTAAACATTCACGTGTCTTTCCCTCAGTCAAATATAGTTGTTATTTTCTAGCCATTAGGTTGACCTATTTCCCTATTTAAGCTTCCTTCTATATTTGATTCTTCATCATGTCCTGAAGATCAACCACACTCACTAGTTCGAAAGGGGTCGACCAAAATATTCAATATAATTTCTCCCGAAAAATTCTCAATACAATATGATATAGATCACAAAAGCTTAAATTTAAATATAACTAATCGCTGAAATGATGTAAAAATATAAAATATAAAAAATTGAATTAGTTTCCAAAATATATGATTTTCATATTTGAAAGGTTCGTATAACTATGTGAAATTTTTGTTTTCCTCGCCATGCCAAATTACTTTTTATTCAAAATACACTACATATATTTGATTTAGTTCGCAAATAATGAATTCTTTTTAAATAATTTGTACAATTACACAGAACAATTTGCTCTTGGCATTTCAAAAGTTTTAATATGGATTATATATTCTTCTTAAACTAAGATGAAATAACAAACTCTTTTAAGGCTTTAACATATTAAAAGTATTATTGTCAAGATATTTTGTTTTATATATAATAATGCCTAACGCCATAAACAAAAATTATATTTAAGATTTGTGTAGTCATGTTTTATGTACAAGCTTGTGATTAAAGAAGAATTGTTGTAGGTTTTAGGATTTTTTTAGACCTACTAAAAAGGAAGGGTCTAATGGATGGATTGTTGACTTTTTAGACTTCTTTGATTTATTGGGACTAGTTACCCATTGTTATGGAGGATGTTTGACAATTTCGTAAGGTGTTTGGAAACATGAATGTTAATCTTTAGGACTTGATTCCAAAGTTGTATTAGCCAAGCTCTTTTAGATATTTTTCATTGATTTCTTTATATAATTTTATTTATCAAATAACTTCAAAATTTATTGAACTCATACTTAAGTCTATTTTGCCTAGTTATATCTCTAGAGAAAAATTTGGGTTCTTAGAAGGCCTTCAAATCCATGAAGCTATTAGGTCAACTCAAAATTCATTCACACCATAAAATCTTGCATTTACCAATTGGTGTTCTTAAGGTAGACTTGTCAAGAGCCTATGATAAGGTATCCTAGTTTTATTTGCATCTTTTACTCATTCATTTTGGTTTTCCCTCCCTTTAATTCACTAATAATGAGATGCATGACCACATTGAGCTTTTTAGTCTTCATAAATCGCTTGGTATTGGTATTCTTTAGGGATTCTAGGGAGCTTCAATAGGGATTCCCTCTATCCATGTCACATTTTTCTTTTGGTAGTTGAAGGTTGAAGGAAATATATATTTGATGCGAGGAAGAAAACACTACTTATAGGGATCAATTATGGTAGATATCTCACTTTGAGTCACTTTTTGTTTATTGGCGATGTGATTTGCTTGTTTTGATTTCTAGACAAGATATTCACATTGTAAAGGAGGTTCTACTTCTCTTGAAAAAATCCATGAGTATGGAAGAGAATTGGAGAATTCAACACTATATGCAGTAGATATTGGCAAGCACAGTTTGTTGGAGGTGAAGCAGGCCCTCCCCTTCCCATAGTATAGCTTGGATGATGGTTTTAAATATTTTAGATACATATTAAAACTAAATGATTAGGTTAAGATAGAATGAATATGGATGATTCAAAATTTTGAATGATCCATTGGACTTTGGTGTCATAGATAGCTTTATCATGATGATAGATTGATTTTAGTAAGGGTAGTTATTGAATTTATTCCTATCTTTTGGCATTATGTGGTTTTGATCCCACTTATGGAAATTTTTACCCTTCTAAAAATGTTTACCTTAACACTTTACTAACTACATGTCGTTTTGCATCAACAACTCATCTTCCCATGTCATCTCTTCCATTGGTAGGTTGTTCCATTTGAGAAGGCACCCAATAATTGCTTGATTTATCAATTGCTTAATAATTGTTCTAGGATTGCTTCTAGTTTTATCATAATATTACATTCTTCATTAATGTATGGTAAATTACTTTGGACTATGATATTATCAATGATTGCCTATTTTAAGAAAGAAACATGGAAGACTAGATGCAAACATGAATATGGAGGAAACTATAATTTATAAGCGATACTTCCAATCATTTTCAATATCTTACAGGGGTCATAGTAACTTTATGTTGATTCATTATCCTTTTTTTTTTCTCAAGGGACATTTTTTTATATGGTTGTATCCTCACAAGTACCCAATCCCCCACTTCAAATTCCCTTCCACTACGATGTTAAAATGCTTGATTTTCATCCTATTTTATGCTATAACCAAATTTTCCTTCAATAATTTTAAAACCTCTTATTAGTGCATTATGTGTTCCTCCACTACTTGAGAATGTATAGTCCCTTTCAAGGGTGATGTGATGAATGGAAGATGATAATGACAAATTTCCATAAGTGGGGACATTTTTATGAAGAATGGAAAGAAGTATTGTACCACAATTTTTCCAAGGGTAACCACTTTACTCATTGTCTCTATTTATCACATGCAAAGAAGCAAAAATATCCTACTAAACATATATTCACATCTCATTTTTTCCATCAGATTCATGATGGTAATAGGATTTATGATCCAATTAAGTACCCCAACAAAAAAATAATGCAATACAAAAAAAATTAGTGAAAACTAGATATTTGTTTCGTACAATAATGTTTAGGATTCCATGTAGATTTTGGACTAATTCCATGAATTATTCTTCCATTTTAATTCCTTTAAAAGGATTATAAAGAGAGTAAAAATGGTCATAGTATATATTTGATCTATTAGTACCATATTAACATCCTTTCCTTTGAAATTCATTGAAACTTCTTCGTAATACTAGCTTGGGATGACTAATAGTTATAGACACCCTAGGGTCTTGATTATCTCCCCATCATTTTGTTGGCATACTACATATTTTCCCATAAAATTTTACACATATACTTTAATAAATTCCCAAATTAAAA